>SKCR01015891.1:0-21047 GCA_019454045.1 Zanthoxylum bungeanum
ATCTTGGCTACTACAACAAAGGGAGAAGACAAAGAAAATTTTGAAGATCCATACCGGACCCGGTGCCACCACAAGCAACTTCCGCCGCGCTAAGGAAAGTCGTTTCTACAGGAGCAACTTCATAAGGAGCAATTTTTTTGTTCTCTACACATCCTATAACCGTTCAAAGTGAGTATATTTCCGCTATCTTACTTTGTTTATTCACACATATTATATGCTTAATAGATCCTAGGTTGTTCTTAGAGAACCCAATAGCAATGTCATGAGGCTATGGTCTCAGCGATGATTGCAAGGATGAAGGAAGAGACATCAGTCCGAGAGCACGTCTTGAGGATGATGACCTATCTCAATATGGGTGAAACTCATGGAGCTCGTATTGACGAGCGTAGCCAGATGACCATGATCATGAAAATTATTTCGAAGAGTTTCCTGCAGTTTAAGACCAACTAGGTTATAAACAGGTTTACACTCACTCTTATAAAACTACTAAATGAGCTCTCTTCTTACGAGTCCATATTGATGGATCCTCATAAGCCTAGTGTAGAGGCAAATGTTGGTGAAACTATTTGATACATTGAAAGACCTTGCTGAAGGTAACTTTACCATAAGAGTCAGGATAAGGGATGTCGTCTCAGTAAATGCAGTGAGAGTTACTAGTTTTCAATTTTTCAAATAATAGTTATTTTAATTTAAAAAAAACATTGTTTATCCATGTTTTTTCATAGAAATTTGGTTTCTATTTCAAACTATTGCATGATAATTGTTTTCATTTTATTTAATAATAATTTAGTTATTATTACTATAAATGGATTAACTATATACACATGAATCTCGGAGAAGTACTTATATGTGTTAAGACCGTTAACACATAGCTCACTGCTCAATATTAAGACTTTCACTCAAGCCGATGGATCGTTATGTGATGATAACCATCACTCGCTGGCACGTACCCTAAGGTATAAAAAAGACGTGCTCACTTGGTCGCTCGAACCCTTGAGTGGGGAGACCTAGTTGTGTGCAATCCTTCAATGATGAGAGCCTTGTCTATACCCTTATAAGCCTATATACGAACCATAGTTATGTGTCCCATAGAAGCTACCCCCAATACTTGTGTTGGGCCCATTATCATTTAGATCCATTTGGGCTTCTCGTCATAGGATACGAACTTGTTGGGCCACTTAACTAGAGCGAGTTTGTATTTTATGATGATTGGGCCAAAAGTTTTCAAAGTGACGATGAGCCACCTTGTGTTCGGGCCCCTTATCATTTGAAGTTATTTAGCCACCTTATCATAAAAGTATAAACTTGTTGGGCCTTTTCAACTGGGATAGGTTTACACCTCGTGATAATCTGATTGAACGCTTTAAAATGATAACGGTCCAACTTGTATGAAAACCTTGATGGGCTTAGAAGGTCCAAACATGATCCGAATATGCTAGATGCATGAGTCCGATATCCGCACTAGCTTTCATCCATGAATGGTACATATTTTTATGGCATATTTGTACACTTTTGGATATCTCCAAGACCATCTCCGCCATAACCGTGATTACTGAAGGCCCAATTCGTAGTTTATAGACAATGGCACGATCCCCATAATAGGCTTAGTCAATCTTGTAAATGGGTAGTCTTTGTCTTTTACTGATGAAGAGGGACTAAGGTAGCCAAAGTTCACCTCTGTAGCGTAAGAGAGAATGATTTTATGTACCCCACATTGGTACATAAAATGATTCATACCTAGGGCAGAAATGGACTTACCACAGGTGTGGGAGGAATAAGGTCGGAAGGGTATATGTTGGTTTGATAACCACATGCATCTCATGCATACACGCATCATGCTAACCCATTGTCTTAAAAGCCATCATAGATATCTGTTGGGTTAGAGAAGAGGGGAGACTTGTCAAGAAGAGGTTAGCAAGCATGGATGCGTCAGGCAATGAAGGTTACCGTATGGATCAATTGAAGACCAACATCACCAAAATTACCGAGCAACTACAAGCTTTGACCAATGCTGTGGCCAATCAGATAGTACCCCGCGTAGTGGGAATAGAAAACAATGAATATGGAAGGCATGAGGAGCCCTCGAATAGGTGAGGGAAGAAATCCCTATTTTTGATGATGACATTGCTGAGTATGCGTCAGGAAGGATAGTCGGGCCTCAGGCAGAGTTATAGAAACTCATATACAAGTAGAGTCAGTTACCCGTAAGATGAAGGGAAAACATGAAGATCTATTAGACTATGATGCGATGACTTTCGAAGAACAGCTGCCTCTACAATTTAAGATGTCTGACGTGGCCAAGTTCAACGGAAACAGATATCCTACGGTCCATCTCTGACAATATGTTTCTGTGATGAGTTCAGTGGGTTTTTCGAAGCGCCAGGTGCAGAAGAAGTTCGAGATGTCAATGAACATGTGCCGAATCTGCTAACATGCGTCTGCCATGTGTCAACATCACAGCAAATCATGCTAACATATGCCGGACACGTGTCATCATCACATGCTGCCGATAATCATCATCGCCACATCATCAATGACGTTAGCATAATTATGGAGATAATAATTCAGCCATACCACGTGTCATCATCTCCGGAAAAAGTCATGCCACGCGTCCAAGATCTACGGCGCGTTGCGACACAAGCACACTTTACGCGTCGCGACGTGGGAGGCAATTTTTCCCTATAAATAGAGGCCGAAATTTCGGAATTGAATTCATACCTTCTTCTATGTAATTCCTTAAGAATACTAAGAAGATTGTATCTTGTTTGTTTATTTTCAGTTCAGTAATTAATTTTATTTTCTTTTACGCACATTACTTTTCTTTCTTTACTTTTTTAGTTTTTACTTTTCAGTAATGATGAGGTAACTCCCCCTACTAGGGTAAAAGGTAAAGCTTTTTTTTTTTTACTAATATTTAGATTAATCTCCCTAAATTTTAATATATAAACTATTTAAAACCTGACTTAATGAGTGTAGGCACTGCATTTTGCATGTAAGTCCCTATGATGAGTCTCATTTGGAGACCCCACCTTTTAAGTCACGGAAGTCGCGGGAAACAGACATCGGAATGGGAAATTCAGAATAAGTATGTCATGAGATTCAATTCAAATGTTCACTGCTTTCGTTCATATTGCGTTCATTAACACGTTCGAATGTCAAGCAGATTACGGGCATTCGTGTAGCATTTGAATTGGTGTTCGAACGGTGTCGGTACTTCTGATTTTTCTGCTAGCCTCACACCCAAGCCCAATTAGCCCACCAAATCCCATAAAACATATCCAAATTAATAAAACACATATTTAACACATGGTGAAATTAAAACAAATCTAAAAAATCACATACCAAATTAAAATAAATCAAATAAAATATAAAATATATCCCCACCTAAATAAAACAAATCTTGTCCCCAATCAAATATAGATCTTTCCTTAGACACTAATCAAAATATTCCCCCCTTAATTACTTGATCCATTCATATTCAAACCTTAGAAACCCTAGCCTTTGCCTATAAAAAGAAGCCTAATCCAACCTTAGAACCCCTAGCTCATTCACACAAAAGACGCCTAGCACATACATACAAATCACAAGAAATTCTACAAAGCATTAGCACCATTGCCTACCTAATTCACACGTCCAAGACAAAAAAAAAAGAAACAAGAAGAAAACACATAATTTTCTCTCCTACTATACTCTACCATTACTGAAAACACTCCCCTTTACATCACCAAAAATACGCCCCCAAACAGCAGCCCAAACACCCAAGAACAGTCCCTTATTTATCGAAAACCAGTAAGCCAATACTGTGACCAGAATACAGCGGAAACAGTTGCAAAACAGAGGAAACGATAGCTCAAAACAGTGAAGCGGCGGATGTGAGCAGTGGGCCAGTGAACCGGAGGAGTTGCGGAGCATCAATCCTTCCGACGATCATGTACGGTACTTCCGAGAGACGATTTTAAAAGGTTAGACCTGATGGAACTTTTCTCATTTATTTTCATTCGTCTTTCAATTGTTTTATTTGTTTTCTTCGCATGAGAGTCGCTTGTGGATTTATGTAGTGGCCTTTGAATGGATGGAACAGGTGTCGTCTCTTGTGGTATATAAGATGGAAACCCAGACATAAATTCCATAGCCGGATCCAAATGGACGGTAGTGCGGTCTGTACTTGGGCTACAACTCCATGTACCACTTGAGCAAACAACACATATTTCGATATGTTTTATCGTGTTTGTTTATTATCCGCATTTTATATTCAACCATTTAGTTTCTGTATGAGTATTTATTTGTATTGATGATGGGACGTGGGCTTAGTACGCTGGCCTAAAGGTTCCCCATTTGAGGGAAGAAAGGTCTGAAAGACTACATTTACGACAATGCTTTGCCGCGCCAGACAAAGTGTGTTCGATTGAATGTGATATATGTTTAATCGAATATGTGAAGTCCTATATTGTTGTCCTTATTTTATATGCATGGTAACATAATGCGCATGGGCTAACTAGGGTGGATTAAAGGTCCTCTATTCGAGGGAAATGCCTGAAGGCTACCTTTACCACGATGTTTTGCCGCACCTTTTATTATGTCATTTACCATTTGCATATCGTTGTTTTATTTACGCATGCATTGCATTCTTGTGCGTATGGGATAACTATGGTGGATTCAAGGTCCTCTATTCAAGGGAGAATGCCTAAAGGCTACCTTTACCACGATGTTTTGCCGCACCGGATGAGGTACACCCGATTGGATGAGAACGAGTTCAATCGAGCATATGGGGTCCTACATTATGGATTTGCTTATCTATGTATGTGTTGTATCGTCTATCATGCATCAGGTTTGGTCCCGTTCGAACGCGTTATCAAACATTATACGAATATAAACCTTCTGTTTACCATTCAAACATGTTTACTAACGCTACTCGAACGCACATGCATTTTGTTTCATCGGGTCTTGTCCCGTTCAAACGCGTTATCAAACGCCATACGAATGCGGACCTTCTGTTTACCGTTCGAACGCATTTATGAACGCTACTTGAACGCGCATGCATTTGTTTCATCAGGTCTTGCCCCATTCGAACGTATTATCAAACGCCACACAAACGCGAACCTTCTGTTTACCGTTCGAACACGTTTTTGAACGCTACTCGAACGCACATACGCTGAACTGAGTCTTCTTTCATCACATTTCATGCATGATTACTTCTTGGGTGATTTCTCTTGCATTATTTAATTAATCATGCCATTCCATTATTGATGCTTTTGCTGTTATCACCCATTTGTATTCCCGCATTCATCTATTTGATTTGTTCACAAGATTGTGTTCAAGCATGATTAGGTCGTTAGGATGTTACTTGTTTCTCAAGTATGATTTAACTATTAGTATGTTATTCCTCTGTGCATGATTTAGTTATATTCTTTCGCAATAGGCGTTCAATTTATGTTTAGGTTGTTATTTATTTTTCGTGTTTGATGATTCAACATGTCATGAGATTATTGTGTGATATTGTATGTTTGTCGTTATGATGATTTATTTTATACATGTGAACTTAAGAGCAGAATACTCTTGGAAATATGTTGCTTAGGCTTGGTTAGATTATTGCAAAAATCATTTCATTATAAGTGGTATAAGTAAGGGACCATTCTGAACCCAACGGTTTGAGGTCTTCCCTTGCGAGGGTTGAGTGCAGCCTTAAATCATTTTCACGGTTCACACCGGGTGGCGACTCTATTATTTCTCCGGTATAGGCCCCCGCGGGCTACTCCATACTCCCGATCGGGCCGCGAGCCCGGAACAGCGTCGTCCAACATCTGTGTCCTACAGTCTGGCGACTCCACTGGGGATAGAGAATTGGCCCCGAAATAATGTCTTGTATTGATTATGATTTGTGATTTAATTAACCGTGTCTACTGTGGGTTGAAAGGGGTTTAATAAAAGGCATTGTTAAGGCTAGGTGATGGTTTGGTGTCTTCCTTCATTCACTACCTTTCTATAAGGAAAAGCTGTGAAGACACCTAGATAATCATGTACTCGTAGCCTAGTGTGATGGACTAATTTGGAGGACTCGTTGTTTATTCCTGTCACCAAGCGATAAGAGCCTAAGAGGCTTGGATACTTAAGATAGCCTCGCTCCACCCTCCCTCTGGGGAATCTACAAAGGGAAATCCATTTGACAGTCAGTCACACACCTTAACTCGTTGGCACGTACCTTAAGGTATAAAAAAGGGTGCGCTCACTTGGTCGCTTGAACCCTTGAGTGGGGAGTCCTAGTTGTGGGCAACCTTTCGCCAGCGAGAGTCTTTGTCTGTACTCTCGCAAACCCACACGTAGACCGGAGTTGTATGACCTATAGCAACTATTTCCTTGTGCTTGTGGACCATCCTCATTTGGATGCAGTTGGACTTCTTGTCAGAAATGCAAGCTTGTTGGGCCATTTAAACTGGGACGAGTTCGTATCCTATGACAATTGGGCCAAAAGCTTCTGAAATGGTGATGGGCCGTTCTGTAGAAATTATTTCTTTATGCTTGAATTATCTCTTTATGCTTGTATTTGTGGACCATCCTCATGCGGATGCAGTTGGACTTCTTGTCAGAAATGCGAACTTGTTGGGGCATTTAATCTGGGACGAGTTCGTATCTTATGACGATTGGGCCAAACGTCTCTGAAATACCGATAGGCCACTCTGTAGAAATTGTTTCTCTATGCTTGTGTTTGGGCCCCTTATCATTTGAAGTCGTTTAGCCATGTTATCGCAAAGGTGTGAACCTGTTGGGCCTTTTCAACTGGGACAAGTTTGCACCGCGCAATAATAGGATTGAATACTTTAAAAATGATAGTGGGCTGATTTATATGTTCCATGCATCGCACGTATCTCATGCATCTCATACATACACACATCATGTTAACTCTCTTGTGTCTTAAGAGCCATCATAGATATCCGTTGGGTTAGGGAAAAGGGAAGACTTGTTAAAAAACCAATAGCAAGCATGAGCGAATCAAAAAATGAAACATCCCAAATGGATCAGTTTGAGAACAGTCTCACCAAGATTACTGAACAGTTACAAGCCTTGACTGCTGCTGTGGCTAATATGGCTGTGCCCCGTGCTGGGGGAAATTCTGAAAATTTGAGGCGTGAGGAGCCTCCGATTGGGTTGGGGATGATATCCCCACTTTTGATGATGACATGGCAGAATATGCGACATGAAGAATGGTTGGGTCTCAGGTAGAATTTCAGAAGCTTCGGGATCAGGTAGAAATAGTTACCCGCAAAATGAGGGGTAAACATGAAGAGTTGTTAGATTATGAAGCAATGATATTTGAAGAACAGCTGCCAGCTCAGTTCAAGATGCCAGATATGGCCGGGTTCAATGGGAATGGGGATCCAAGGGTCCATCTCCGTCAATATGTTTAAGTTATGAGTTCAGTGGGCTTGTCACAGTGCCAAGTATAGAAAATGTTTGGAATGTCACTTGAGGGGGCGCCTGTAGTATGGTATCATAATCTGGAGAGGGAGATCAAGGAGGATGGGAGGGAACTGGCTGAAGCTTTTCTGAAGTAATATGTTAAAGATTTGGAAATTGATTTGTCATTCCGTGATTTGGAGAACACTAAGCAGAAGCCGGAAGAAAGCTTCAAGGAGTATGTAGACCGCTGGAGAAGCCAGATTCTAAAAATGAAGACTCGGCCCTCAGAGAAGGACCAGATAAAAATGATTATCAAGGGTACGAAGCCCTCGATCTATGGCGAGTTGAGGAGGATGAACTCCATGATTACTGATTTTCGACAGTTGAGGTAAACTGTCATGGACATTGAAGAAGAAGAAGCTGAGAACAGAAAGTTCTATGGCATGAACATGAGGCCCATTGGGGGAACATCAGGAGCCAAGCCTATTTCCACTGAAATTACTGCTATCCAGAACCGACGATTCTCCAACTTAGGAAGACCCTTGTCTAAAATGTTGGAGAAGTTGAAGAGACAGGGATTTCTGAAACCCCTAGAGAACAAACCACTTCCACACCCACCACCACCACATCTCAACCTGAACCATTATTGCCATTTCCACCAACAGAAAGGCCATGACACTGACAATTGTACCCACCTCCACCATGAAATATAAGACCTTATAGACTCTAAAAAGATACCCGACCCAGAAATAGAACAGCCTAACACACACAAAAACCCTCTGCCGAATTACCACTCTGTCCCACCACCAACCTATATGATAAACTCTGGCCTACCTGAAAGCCTTGTCCTCAAACCTTTGACCACCAAGCCTTCTGCTTGGGAATCTGGGGTAACAACAGTGAGGATGAAACAGAACATGAGAATAATTTCTGGGAATATTTCTCCAGTATTGATGAAGAGGTGGTAAGAGGAATGACACATAGCGGGCGTTTCTATAGTGATACAACTGAGAAGGGTAAATAAGTGTTGACAGAAGGGAGAGAAATGGATGAGAATACAGAAAATGCTAAGAAAGATGTAGTATTGCGATAGTTGAAAAAGACACGGGCACAGGTCAGCATCTGGGAATTGTTGTGTTCATCACAGGAGCACAGACGTGCTATGGTTGAGGCATTGAGCAAGATAGTAGTGACAAAGGATGCTATCCCCGTAATGTTTGTCGGATCAATGCAGAAGGAAGCTTTACAAATAACCTTTTTCGAGGAGGAACTTTCGGTCGATGAAAGGAATCATAATAGACCCTTATTCATTAGAGCTGAAGTTAGGGGCAAGAAGACCTCTTGTGTGATGGTAGATGATGGCAAAACTGGGTATGAAGGTAACAGATCTAGATCACTCGAGTATGACTATTAAAGCTTATGATGATAGTAAGAGGGGAGTTGAGGGTACTTTTGCAGCAATAGTCAAAGTTGGCCCAATTGAAGATGAGGTTAAATTCACAGTGTTGGACATCCCAGCCACTTTTGCTTTGTTGTTGGGAAGGCTTTGGTTTCACAAGCTTGGGGGCGTGCCCTCCACCCTGCACCAGGTTGTTAAGTTCCCGTACGGGGGATAGATTTTCACCATTTGAGCTGAGGTAGATAATGGTGTGGCCGCTTTGGAAATACAACCTTTCACAAGGTTCCAAGTGTCAGCAACTTTTGAGGAGTGGGTGGATCCTAGGGTGGCTAGGATCATGGAAAAAAGGAAGTTTGAGCCGGGCAAAGGTTCAACATTGCCTAACTTTAAAGGTCAGACTACTCGAAAGGGGTTTGGGGTGCAAGTCCGATGAGGATAAGCCGAAATTGAAGAAGAAATGGTTGAAGCTGATGGAATGTTTTGTAAAGGCCACGGGATATCAGGGAGAACCTAACCGGTAGAAGTCAATGGGATTGTGGTGCCCTGGTTTGAGATCTTTCAGGAGGTGATAAGCGAGAAGTCGCTGGCATCGGAAATTGTGAAGAAGGAAGAAGAGAAATGGGGAGAAGAACTGATGAAGTTGGAGGGCCTGACCCTCGAGGAAAAGGAGGAGGACCCAGCTGTGGGAGATGAAGCATCTATAGAGGATGAAAATGTTTGTCTCTCTGATTTATTTGAATGTATTCATGCATCTGCTAGCAATAAAGACAATCATTTTGCTTACTCGTTTGAGTCTTTCCCTTTCAATTTGCATGACTTGAGTATATTTGATATCAGTTCCACCAAAATGAATGCATTTAACTTGGGAACACCTGAAAGTCCCAAGGAAATCCTAATTGCAAGTGAGGTTACCTCTGAGGAACGAGAGAAATTAGAAGAAATATTGGTCAGATATGCCAAAGTCTTTGCTTGGTCCTATGAGGATATGCCTGGGGTAGATAGAAGCATCGCCCAGCATATGATACCAACTTATCCGAATATGAAGCCGGTGAAACAGAAACTCCGGCGGATGAGACCTGAGTGGGCCGTGAAAGTCAGAGAAGAAGTCAAGAAACATAAGATGTGGGATTCCTGGAAGTGGTGAAGTATCTTGAGTGGTTGGCAAATATTGTACCGGTGCCAAAGAAAGACGGGAAAGTCAGAATGTGTGTGGATTACAGAGATCTTAACAAGGCTTGTCCGAAAGATGATTTTCTTTTACCTCATATTGATGTACTAGTTGATAGTGCAGCTTTATCTGCCATGTATTCATTTGCAGATGGGTTTTCAGGGTACAATCAAGTTCTTATGGCTGAAGAAGACAAGCATAAGACTGCCTTTATCACCGAGTGGGGCACATATTGTTACAAGGTAATTCCGTTTGGGCTTAAGAATGTAGGAGCTACTTATCAGCGGATGGCTACTATATTATTCCACGATTTGATGCACAAAGAGATCGAAGTATATGTGGATGATATGATGGTGAAATCAGAGACAAGAATTGGGTATATAGAAGCACTAGAGAAGTTCCTTCAGAGAGTTGACAAGTACAACCTGCGGCTGAATCCCAAGAAATATGTGTTTGGGGTAACATCAGGAAAATTGTTGGGACATACAGTGGGAATGAGAGGAATAGAGGTAGACTCTGAGAAGATCAAAGAAATTACTGAGATGCCAGCACCGAAGACAGAGAAAGAAGTCAGAGCATTCCTGGGGAATATTCAGTATATCAGTCGGTTCATCACCAAGTTGACATCGGTGTGTGAGCCTATCTTCAAACTACTGAGAAAAGACCAACCAGTGAAATTGAATGAGCAGTGTCAGTCAGCCTTCGACAAGATCAGAGAATACTTGGTAAAGCCTCATGTATTGAAACCTCCGAGACCGGGCAGACCCTTGATATTGTATTTGGCCATAAAATCAGAAGCATTGGGGGCCATGATGGTACATGCAGATGAGACAGGGGCAGAGCATGCAATCTACTATCTCAGTAAGAAGATGCTTCCATACGAAGCCCGTTATTAGGAAGTAGAGAAGATCTGTTTGGCAGTGGTATGAGCGTCCAGAAAACTGTGGCATTACTTCCAGTCTTACAAGATCCAGGTGGTAGCCAAGGAGAATCCTCTGAACTATCTGCATTCAGTACCTTCGCTAGTAGGGAAGTTGGGCAGATGGTTAGTATTGCTGACAGAGTTTGACATTGAGTATCTCACCTCCAAGGTAATCAAGGGGCAAGCCGTAGCAGAGTTCCTGGCATTGCAACCTATTGAAGGGGATCGGTACAAGTTTGAATTCCCAGATGAAGAGATCCAAGCAATAACAGTTCAAGGATGGAAAATGTATTTCGACGGAGCGGTGAATTGTAAGGGAGCCGAAATTGGGATTGTGATAGTCTCCCTTGAAGGAGAAACCTTGCCTATAGCCAAAAGGTTGACATTTGGGGTAACCAACAACATGGTCGAGTATGAAGCATGTGCTTTTGGATTGACTGCACTGATAGCCTTGAAGGCTGAGAGCGTGGAGGTCTACGGAGATTCGATGTTGGTAATCCGACAGATTCAGGGAGAATGGGAATTGAAGGAAGAACGGTTGAAACCTTATCTTTTTCACCTCAGAAAGTTGGCACAACCTATCCCCGATTGTAAGTTTCAGCACTTGCCGCAGGAAGAGAATAAGATGGCAGACGCATTAGCTACACTTGCAGAAACTTGGGAAGATCCAAAGAAGTTAGTAATGAGACCATTGATACTGACAACAACAAGCAGACCTATTTATGAGATAGAAAGAGTTCTGGAAGTGGAGATCGATGATGGTAAACCTTGGTATCATGACATTTAGAGGTATCTGGGACACAGAGAACTCCCAGAGGGAGCAAGCAGAAAAGAAAAGGTAGTTATTCAGAAGTTAGCATCTCAGTATGTGATTTTGAAAGGGGAACTGTACAAGAGGCAAGCAAATGGTATTCAGCTGAAGTGTTTGAGAAAAGAAGAAGCTCAGAAGGTAATGGAAGAACTACATGCTGGGGTATGTGGGCCGCACATGAATGGGTTGAATTTGTCTCGCAAGATTGTAAGACAAGGCTTTTACTTGTCGACTATAGAGACAGACTGCGTGAAATTGGTAAAACATTGTCATGATTGTCAAGCACACGGTAATTTGAATCATCTACCGCACACAGAGTTGCATGGACTATCAAAGCCGTGGCCTTTCTCAGCTTGGGGAATTAATATGATCGGGGAGATTCGACCGAATGCATCAAATGGGCATCACTTCATAGTAGTGGCAGTGGACTACTTCTCAAAGTGGGTGGAAGCTGAGTCATTTCATAATGTTACAGCAAAGCAGATGGCAAAGTTCATAGCTCAGAACATCATATGTCAGCATGGGAAGCCGCATCATGTAGTGACAGATAACAGAGTTCAGTTTCAAGGGGAAACGAAGGCAATGCTATAGAGATATGCGATTGGACATCACAGGTCATCACCTTACCGACCGTAGGTAAATGGGGCAGTTGAGGCAGCCAATAAGACAGTAAATAAGATATTAGCCAAGATGACAGAGAACTGCAAAGATTGGGCTAACAAGCTACCGTATGCCCTGTGGGGGTACAGAACATCAGTAAGAACAACAACATGAGCCACACCTTACTCTTTGGTCTATGGAATGGAAGCAGTACTGTCAGTGGAAGTTGAGATACAATCCTTGAGGGTATTAGCAGAAGCAGAGTTACCTGAACAAGAATGGGCCGCATAGAGATTTGAACAGTTAGCACTGCTGGATGAGAAGAGACTGAAGTCCTTGCATCACATGCAGATATATCAGAAGAGACTAGCCAGAGCATTCAACAAAAAGGTGCGTCCTACTAAGATCAGAAAGGGTGATTTGGTACTTAAGGAGTCGAGGCCGTCGACGACAGATCAAAGAGGAAAGTTCAGACCTAACTGGGAAAGACCCTACATATTGCAGAAAGTAATGGGAAATGGGGCAGTGAGACTGTCAGACTTGGAAGGGAACGAGTTCACCGAGCCGATCAATGTGGATAGATTGAAGCAGTATTATTCCCGAGGGAAAGAAGATCAAGCAATCACCAAGGGAGTTGACAGAAGTGTTGGACAGTTAAGACCCATAACATCACTGTTTGTAAAAGCATTGTGGTTTTGTACAAATTAACAATGTAGTAATGGAAATTGCCTTTTATCATTTAGTAATTAGATTACTTAAATGTGTGAATGATGAAAGTCCTTATGATTAGTTCCAGATTGAGATGATATGAGACAGTATCAATCCACGACGGTTTAATCATTAAATATCCCTAGTCGTAGTATTATCGATACTGGACATCGATAATGCGGAATAGACTAGTATCGCACTTGTGCGTGTTATGGAAGCGTAACATCATAGTTCTCATATATTTAAGTATTGGATACTTATGCAAGTGTGGTAGGAGGTTGTGTTTTACCGATGATACGGAAAACAGCTTCGCTCTGGATAGACCCCGCGGAATCCCATTGGTAGTATGTATATGTGTCTATGGGAGTCCACTTCAGGGTAGGTGTATTTGGTCTTAACTGAGACTTGCATCGCTAGTACTTGCGACAATCGATACGCTTTGGTTTTAGTCGTCCAGGACTTTAACAGGTTCTGAGTACGCCTCTTCTAGGTATATTGAGAATCGTAGTGTATTGGATGTGATGTCAAGACGGAAGTATCACTTCAGACATATGGAGATGATGATCACGCAGGGATTCAGAACTGGTTCTCTATTGGGTTGCAACCATCGGGATAATATGACTAGGTCATGATTATCCGATAACAAAGAGACTAGTTGCTAGTGATCCGATATATGCTTCGTACGGGGCAGACATTATTCCAGCCTCAGGCCTTGCATGTGACATCTGATACTGGATCACGAGATACGCAATACTATGTATACTACGCCTGATATAGATTATATATTCCAGTAAGAATATTTCTGGAGAATTGGGTAGGCATGGCGCTTTGCTAGAAGCCAACCTTGTCTCGTAAATCGGTAAGGACGTAGTACTAGGTACGTACGTGTTCGGATAGTCCGACGATCGTATTTATTGCCAACATATCCAGGGATCTCTTGGGTCGCTTCCCGAAGATTCACCGATGACGTATGATTCGAGCATAATTAATCTGGGATTAATCTGGGATTAATCACGGAGAGACTTTATCTTGGATAAAGTACTATTTGAAGAGAGAGAAAGATTAATTTGGAATTAATCGACAAAATAATCTATTCGATATATTAAGCGAAATAGGATTTCGACGTGGAATTAAAATTAGATTTTAATTCGGGCAAACGAGTTAATTTAGAAAACTCTCTCTCCATTTTCTTAGAAAAACCGTGAACATCAAAGTGGGAAAATTTGATTTTCTTTCTTCATTTTGCTAGCACAATCAAAGGATCAAACAATGTGATAAGGAAGCTTATCTTAGAGAATGGATTTCCATTAAAGCTTGGAGCTTGTAGGTCATCTTCAACAAATCATCCTTGACCGAATTCAAAGCTTGATGGGAAAGAAAATTTTGTTGAGCATCACATCCAAACCACCTTTGTAAGTATGTTTCCGCCATGCTTCTTAGTAGTATTCATTCTCATTTCTATGCTTATTATGATCTTGGGACTAACCTAGAAACCCAACAATGGTATCATGGAGCAAGGTTTAAGCATGAAAATGATTAGGGAAAATTTGGGTAAATTGATTTTGAGCATGTTTTAAATAAATTACTTGTTTGAGCATGCTTGTGGATGGATGACTTTGAGTTGTTTATGATCAATTTTTTGAAAAATAAATTGGATGAATTTTTCCCAAAAAATGAGGCTTGGCCGAATACTCCTTACCCTTGCAAGTCATGGTATTTTTTTTTTTTGATCATTGGATGAGTTGAAAAATGTGGGTAATGTTGATTTGTAATTCAATCGGATTGAAAACGAAATCGGACAAAAACATACCCTAATTGCCGTGAGCTTGTTGGCATGGAATGACTTGATTTCTTGAATCAAAATGTTGGACATAAGTTGAACAAAAGGAATACATGATTAATTGATTAAATTTTATTTTGGAAATATGGATTTAGTTAATTAATTAATGTAATACACTTGGTTAATTAAATTATAAAATTTGGAATTTTAAAATTTGATTAATGGGCTTGATTTTGAATTGGGCTTGGAAATGTTATATTTGGGCATAATGGGCTTGGTTGGGCCAAGTTGGTTTAGGCCAATTGGATTGGATCCAAATTGGGCCTAAATCATTCCATTAAGTCCAAATGTAATAAATGGGCTTTAAAAGTGTAATTGGGCCTTATGGACTAAAATTGTTTTCTTGGAAAATTAGGGTGATTCCTCAATTGGGCTTGGTAATTGGGTTTGAGCCACATTGACCAAAGTCCATGCCTTATGAAATCAATTGAAAGCCCATCGAACTTTAATTAAACGGACATTGGATGTTAGTTGGGCTTTGAGAGCTGATAAGATTAGTTTTGGAATCTAAATCATTAAAGCGCATTAAAAAGTGTAGATATTTAATTTGGAATTAAATAAATGAATTAGTATTGAATACGACTTAAATTAGATTTAACAAGTAGTTCGATATAATTCAAGAATTCATACTTTGAGTGCTTATTCGCAAACGAGTTGGACTCGCACAAAATCAAATCATTGTTTGAACATTGGATGATCACATAATTCAAAGACTAATTAATTGGATAAGATTGAATTAATTGCATGCTATGAATGAATATATAGATGTTTTGAATGAATAGCGAATATCGGATGGATATTAGTAGGGAAAGGGCAATTTTAGAAATTGTTGTAAATTTGGAATTTATAAATTGGACCTGCGTGTCCGGCCTTATCTCTCATTATTTCTTTGTATTCTCTTCTCACCTAATTCCCCTCAATGTAATGAGGTTTCTATTATTGTATTATGTAATTGGGTAGAAGTAGAATATTGCTAGTCGGGGAGAGGAAATAAAGTGATTTGTTCTAGGAACAAGTTGTTAAATATCCATCCGCATATCTTTATTAATTTACTTTCACGCCTTATTATGTGTTTAGAATGCATGTTTAAGGGTGTATGATGATGAGACCTAACAAAGATAATAAATTGGTTGCCAATTTACGCGAAAATCCCTCAATTTATATTAAGCGATATTTCCTTCCATTGAGTGATTCTTACTCAAGATCCAAGATTGGCATTGGCTTGTTGGCCAAAGTCAAGGCCTTTGTCATATCGCAGATGTGTTTGAATCATGAAAGTTTTGTTCCATATCGGTGTCTTGTCCAAGTTGTGATTTGTTGGCCAAAGTCAAGATCACTTCTTGTCCATCGACATTGATTACGAAACTTTCCCACGTCAATGGGTCCCGCTTAACTGGAATCATTAAGCTTGTTGTGCCAAAGCCAAGGCTTAGTTGATTCAGAGGAAAGAGGTTAGGAAAATATATTTGATATATTGGCATATATATTGTATATATACTTCGGACTTGGACGTCCACTTACCCGATCTAGGAATTGGATGAGATCCAATTGATCTTCGAGATATACCTAGTTAAATATCATACAGCTTTTTGGCCAAAGTCAAGGTTGTGCGTTATTTAACGAGATCCTAGCCCACTAGGAAACTAGGTTTCCCGAGTACTCGACAGAGGGTTAGAGGCTCGCCGAAAAATAGTGGGAGGCTAGTATTGAACTTGCAATTTCGTTCGAATAATTAGCTTTACGCGCTTTCAAATATTTCGTCAAAATTATTTTATTAGTTAGACTAATATATTGTTATTTTTCTTGTAACAGTTGGACTGTACCATATATTGTTAATTGGATAATTAGATTATCGCAATTAAAATGACCGGAAAGAATAGTGTGCGTGACATTATCATGGGAGAAAATGTCTTCAACGACACTAACTTCTCCGATTGGGAACTCAATCTAAGGATAGTCCTTGGATCTGAGAGGCTTCTATATACTATAGAGAGACCTATTGGGCCTAAGCCCAGTTCTGATCAGTTGCTCGAGCTAGATCTTTGGAAGACACATATTGACGACAACGCGACTGCTCAGTCAATTATGCTTGCTGCTATGACTCAGCAATTCCGTCGACAAAACAAGGGATTGGATCCCTATAACATTTGGCGAAGTTTCACGATTTGCACCGATCTAACCTTAGGTCGCAGCGATATGAGTTACAGAAGAAGCTCTTTCGTGCTCGGATGTCGGAGGGTACGGCTGTGGAACATCACGTGACACATATGATTGCCGACATTGAGCGGCTTGGACAAATGAGGATTGTCTTTGAGAGAGAGACCTCTATAGATTTGATCTTGCAGTCTCTCCCCGACATTTGGAGTGGGTTCATCATGAACTACAACATGATAAACCAATAGCAGACTCTTGGAGAGCTGTTTTCCATGCTGCGTAAGGCAGAGAAGGAGCTACAAAAAGGGCAAAAAGCGCGAGGCACACTTTGCTTCGACATCTCATTCACCGAGGGCTGGGCTCAAGGCGACTGGAGGTGTGAAAAAGAAAAAGCATAAGAAGTAGGGCAAAGTTAAGGCGTCAAAGGCTTATGGGAAGCCGAATGACAAGTCTCAGGATGTTTGCCTCCAGTACGGGAAGCGGGGTCACTGGAAACGTGACTGTCGTGAGTACAAGGCGCTCCAGAGGGAGATAAAGGCGGGCAAGGCACCGGCCTCAGGTATGTTTGTTATAGAAATAAACATGACTACTTCTAGTTTTAAAAATTGTATTTTTGATTCTGGTTGTGGTACTCACATTTGTACTGATGTGGAGGATTTGCGAATTTGCAGGAAACTGGCGTTAGGGGAGATTGATCTGCGTGTTGGAAATGGGACATCTGTTGCCGTTTTGGCCGTGGGCACTTTTGTTTTCGAACTGCCCTCGGGGCATGTACTTGAACTTTTGGACTATTATTATGTACCTAGTTTGATTAGGAATATTATTTCTGTATCTATGTTAACCCAATGTGGGTATACTTTTGTATTTCGAAACACTGGGTGTTTCATGTATAAAAATGATGTAGAAATTTGCACAGCTGATGCAAATAATGGTCTTTATATTTTGAATATAAATCAATCTCAAAATGTAACAAACAAAAGGCTTAAAGTAAGTTATAAAGATGAAACTTTTATGTGGCATTGTCGTCTGGGACACATAAACAAGACTCGCATATCCACACTTTCGAAGAGTGGGTACTTGGACGGATTTGATCCAAATTCATATGACGTCTGCGAATCTTGCTTATTAGGTAAAATGCCTAAATCACCTTTTAGCGGTAAATGTGTACGTGCCACCGAACTATTAGCCCTTGTTCATAGTGATGTTTGTGGGCCCATGTCTAGCCAGGCTAGAGGTGGATATGAATACTTCGTAACCTTTACGGATGATGCATCACGTTATGGTTATGTGTATCTTATGAGACACAAGTCGAAAACTTTTGAGAAATTCAAAGAGTTTCGACACGAAGTTGAAAAACAGACCGGTAATGAGTTTCTTGACTACTTGAAATAATATGGTATTCTTTCACAGTGGACTCCTCCCGGAACACCGCAATTAAACGGTGTGTCCGAACAGAGAAACCGAACCTTGTTAGACATGGTAAGGTCGATGATGAGTTGTAGTGAGCTACCTATTTCCTTCTAGGGATATGCATTAATAAGTACAATACTTATTTTGAATAAGGTTCCATCAAAGTCTGTTCAACAGACTCTGTATGAGATACGGACAGGAAAGAAACCGGGTTTCTCATTCCTGAAGATTTGGGGATGCTGGGCATACGTCAAACGTTTGGAAGGTACCAAACATGAACCCAAATTGGATAAATGCCTATTTGTAGGATATCCTAGGGAAACCAAAGGATATTACTTCTATCACCCACAAGAGAACAAAGTATTTGTTGCTCTACATGCGATTTTCCTTGAGAAGGAATTCCTAAATGCAGTGGTTAGTGGGAGAAAAGTAGAACTCGATGAAAATCGGAGTAATACTATTCCTGGCATAGAATCCTCAATGGAACATGAACAATTCATCAGGGATGAAGCTGTACCACAATCTTCGATTACACAAGGACCGCGTAGGTCGGAGAGAGTCAGGAAACAACCTGAGAGGTATGGGTTTCTGATCTCACCTCATGTAGATATTAATATCATTGAGGATAACGAACCGACTACGTATGAGGAAGTGATACAAGATATCGATTCCGATTTATGGCAAGAAGTCATGAAGTCCGAAATGGATTCCATGTATACCAACCAAGTTTGGACACTGGTTGATGCACTAGAAGGCATAAAGCCTATTGGTTGCAAATGGGTCTTCAAGAAGAAGACCAACATGGATGGAAACGTACAAACGTACAAAGCTAGGCTTGTAGCGAAGGGGTATCGTCAACGACATGGTTTCGATTACGATGAAAATTTCTCACCCGTTGCCATGATTAAATCCATTCGGATAATGGTTGCGATCGCTGCATATTTCGATTACGAGATATGGCAGATGGACGTCAAAACTGCTTTCCTTAACGGAAACCTTTTGTAGGATGTTTATATGCAACATCCTGACGGTTTTGTCGTGCCGAGACTTGCAAACAAGGTTTGTAAGTTAAATCAACCCATTTATGGATTGAAGCAAGCATCGCGTTCTTGGATCCAACGCTTTGATGAGATCATAAAAGAATATGATTTCGTTCAAAGAGAAGATGATCCTTGTGTATATAAGAAGGTTAGTGGGAGAGCACTGACATTCATTGTCCTTTATGTTGATGATGTATTGCTAATTGGCAATGACATTCCCATGTTAACATCAGTGAAAGCTTGGCTTTCATTGAAATTCTCCATGAAAGATCTGAGAGAAGCAGCCTTTATTCTAGGAATAAAGATCTACCGGGATAGATCTAGAAAGCTGCTTGGACTCTCCCAGAGTACGTACATTGACAAAGTGTTGAAGAGATTCAACATTGATTAGTCCAAGAAGGGACTATTGCTAGTGTCACATGGCGTCACTCTATCTAAGGACATGTTTCATATGACTCAAGATGAGAGAGACAACATGAGTCGGATACCATTCGCCTCGGCAGTCGGATCGATCATGTATGCCATGATATATATGCGACCTAATGTCTCATATGCTTTGAGCATCTGTAGTCGCTATCAGGCCGATCCAGGTGAAGGTCACTGGATGACAGTTAAGAATATCCTTAAGTATCTTCGACTAACTAAGGATGCTTTCTTAATCTATGGAGATTGAGAACTTGAGGTAATTGGGTATACCGATGCAAGTTTCTAAACCGACAAAGACGACTGTAAGTCGTAATCCGGGTACATATTTTGTTTGAATAACGGAGCAGTAAGCTGGAAATCTTCCAAGCAAGAGACTGTTGCCGATTCAACAACATAAGCGGAGTATATAGCTACAGCTGAAGCAGCAAAGGAGGTATTTTGGATCCGAAAAATCCTAATTGGATTAGGAGTAGTTCCGTTAGCAGCTGAGCCCGTTCCATTGTATTGTGACAATAATGGGGCTATTGCGCAGGCTAAGGAACTGCGGTCTCATCAACGATCCAAGCATGTTATTCGACGTTTCCATCTAATTCATGAGATCATACATCGTGGCGATGTGAAGATCGAGAAGGTCGTATTAGAGGAGAACATTGCAGATCCGCTGACAAAAGCCATTCCTCAGCAGAAGTTTGAGCGACATGTACATAGTTCAGGTATTAGATGCTTTAGTGACTGGCTATAGGCCAAGTGGGAGATTGTTGGACAGTTATGACCCATAATGTCACTGTTTGTAAAAACATTGTGGTTTTGTACAAATTAACTATGTAGTAATGGAAATTGCCTTTTATCATTTCGTAATTAGATTACTTAAATGTGTGAATGATGAAAGTCCTTATGATTAGTTTCGGATTGAGATGATATGAGACAATATCAATCCACGACGGTTTAATCATTAAATATCCCTAGTCGTAGTATTATCGAGACTGGACATCGATAATACGGAATAAACTAGTATCACACTTGTGCGTAATATGGAAGCGTAACAACATAGTTCTCATATATTTAAGTATTGGATACTTATGCAAGTGTGGTAGGAGGTTGTGTTTTACCGATGGTACGGAAAACAGCTTCGCTCTGGATAGACCCCGCAGAATCCTATTGGTAGTATGTATAT
>SKCR01015892.1:0-21063 GCA_019454045.1 Zanthoxylum bungeanum
GAGCTTGGAATCATTTCGCGAAGCTTGGAGCTTGACGAAGGACCAACAATGGCCGAATCTGGAGAGGGAAAACAGAAATTGCCATGAGCTGCAGTGAGCAAAAAGGAAATTTTTGTTGCCTACCGCGTCGCTCAACGATCGATGTGAGTATTCCGCAACTCCCTCGTATGTATTCACATGTATTTCTTGCTTTGTATTCGATCCTTGGTGCCGTAGAAACTCCAACAATGGTATCAGAGCGATTGAAAAGCATGAAATTTGATTAGGGCTTAAAATTTGGGTAAAATGTGTTTGAGCATGTTTTAATTAAATTGGATGTTTGAGTATGCTTAAAACATGTTTTATTAAGGATTGATTAGATCAATTTGAAGAAATTGTGTTTAGAACAAATTTCCCCAATTTTCTTAGCTCTGCCGAGAATGAGCATGCCCTAAATTGTCTTGGATTTTGATTTTTTGATCATTGGATGTGTTGGAAATCAATTGGGAATATTGATTTAATGTTGAATTGAATTTAATTGGATTGAATTTGATTGGACATAAAATTTCCCCTTGGCCGAGAGCAATATAGCATGTATATGGGTTTGATTTTTGTTAAATTGTGTTGGACATGATTTAATGATGATAAGCATGATTAATTAGACTAATTGATGTTTTAGAATGTTAATTGGGTAATTAATTATGTAATTCACTTTATGTAATTAATTGTAAAATTGGGTTTTTTTAATTTAATTATAATTGGGCTTAAAATTGGATTTCGGCTTGTAATGTTTTAAATGGGCTTATTGGGATTGGTTGTACTAAGTTGGGTTTAGGCTAAATTGGTTGGATCCAATTGGGCCCCAAACCGCCTTCATAAAGCCCACATGCGACTAATGGACCTTTAAAGTTTAATTAGGCCTAATGGGCCTAAATTGATTTCTAGGCTTATGGGATAATTCCCGGATTGGGCTTTGGTTATTGGGTTTGACCCGAGTTGACCAAAAGTCCACGCCTTGAAGAAATTAATTAAAAGCCATTGGATTTTAATTAAATTGACGTTAGACATTAATCGGGCTTTGAGACCCGTAACGATTAAATTTGGAATTTAAGTCGTAAAGGTTTATTAATAAAGTGTAATATTTAATTTGGAATTAAATAGCGAATTAGTATTAAATACAAATTGAATGGATTTAATTTTGTAGTTTAATTTAATTCGAGAATTCCTACTTTGAGTACTTATTCGCAAAACGAGTTTGACTCGAGCAAAATCAAATCGTTGTTTGAACATTGGATGATCACTAATTATCAGATTAATTAATTTGATTAGATTGATTGATAACATGCTTGTGTGAATACATGGTTGCGATGCATGAATAATGTTTATCGGATGGATATTAGTAGGGTGGGGCAATTTTAGAAATTGTTGTAATAAATTTGGAATTTATTAATTGGACCTGCGTGTCCAGCCTTATTACCTCCTTATTCTTTGTATTCTCTTCTCACCTATTCCCCTAAATGTAAATGAGGTTTCTTTAGAAGTGTATGTTGGAGTTAAATCAAGTCCCAAGATCAACAAATCAAGCATAAAAAACGAGTATGAACACAACAAAGGAGGTGCGGAATATACTCACATTGAATTCGGTTTTGATGAAATGAACACAAGTTGCGTTTTTGCTTCCTCCAAGCTCACGGCAACAGCTCTCCAAGGCAGTGGGCTGCTCGGTTTGGACTGGTTTGGTTCCTCCAAGAATCGGCCATGCATGGACTCCATTGAAGCTCAAAGCTTCAAGCTTCAAAATAAAACCAAGCTCATGAAGACACTTCCCTATCACCTATGTATCACTCATGGTGTGCTAGCACTAAGTCTTCTTCAATTTGCTTCTTAAAAATTTCGGTGAAACCAGAAAAATCAAGAAGAAAATCGGCTTGAAGCCGTGAAGAAGAGGAGAAGAAAAATGAGAGGGAAAAGAGAAACCGTATCTTGCATGTAAGAGAGAGAAAAAATTAATATATATCTTTATTACATTTACCAAGTAAATTAAATAAAATATATATATTACTTTTAATTCAAAAGTCAAAAATAAAAAGCAATAAAGCTTTCCATCATTTCTACTTTTTACTTTAAGTCACATCACATCACTTTAATAAAGTGACATGTTGTCAAGTCACATCACTCAAAGTGACAATTGATTTGACGCATGATGTGACAAACGATTTGACGCTTGATGTGACTCGCGTGCCGCGCTCGAATTCGAAATGCGAATGCGCTCGCAATCACTCTCGGGCTCGGGTTCGCTAATTCCAAATTAACGAATTTTCTGTCGCGTCGTAATTAAATGATTACGCCTAGCGAAATCACTATTCACGTCGCTAACGAATTAATTCTAAATTAATTCGTTCGCCCGAATTAAAATCTAATTTTAATTCCGCGTCAAAATCCAATTTCGATTAATATATCGAATATATTAATTTATCGATTAATTCCAAATTAATCGTTCTCTCTCTTTAATTAATATTTTATCCCAGATAAAATATCTCCGCAAATAATCCCAGATTAATTTTCTCTCTCATCGAATTAATCCCAGATTAATTCTATCTCTCTCTCTTCTAATTAATCCCAGATTAATCAAAGTGCGAGTCATACGTCATCGGTGAATCTTCAGGAACCGACCCATGAGATCTCCGGATATGTTGGCAGTAAATACGATCGTCGGACTGTCCGAACACGTAAGTACCTCGTACTACGTTTATATCGATTTACAAGACAAAGTTGGCTTCTAGCAAAGCGCCATGCCTACCCAATTCTCCAGAAATATTCTTACAGGAATATATAGATTTGTATCAAGCGTAGTATACCGTAGTATTGTGTATATTGGCCCAGTATCGGATAGTCACGTGCTAGGGCTGGGGCTGGATAAGTGTCTGCCCCGTCCGAAGCACATGTTGGATGTCTGGTAACATAGTCTCTATAATCGGATATACATGACCTGGTCACAATATCCCGATTGGTTGCGCAATACTCAAGAGCACTAGTACCGTATCCTGCGTGACATCAACTCCAATATGACTGAAGTGACACTTCCGTCTTGACATCACACCCAATACTCTATGACTCTCTGATAAACCCAGAAGTGGTGTACACAGAACCCGTTTAAAGTCCCCTACCACCAAGACCAAAGTCTATCGATTATCGTAAGTATTAGCGATGTAAGTCTCAGGTTAAGACCATACACACCTACCTTGATTTCGGCCTCCCATAGACACATAGTCATAATACCAATGGGATTCCGATGGGTCTATCCAGAGCGAAGCTGTTTCCCGTACCATCGGTGAAACACGACCTCCTATCGCACTTGCATAAGTATCCAATACTTATATATATGAGAACTATGCCGTTGTGCCCTCACAACGCACACAAGTGCAATACTAGCCTATTCCGCATTATCGATGTCCAGTCTCGATAATACTACGGCTAGGGATATTTAATGATTAATCCTTCGTGGACTGATATTGTCTCATATCATCTCAATCCAGGAACTAATCATAGGGACCTCTTCATTTATATATCTATGGTGATCTAATCACAAATGATGAGAGTGCAATTTCTTTGTCACATAGTTAATTTGCTACAACAACACAATGATCTGTGCAAATAGTGACGCTATGGGTCATTTTGTCCAACAGTGTAGTGTAACGGGTAGAAGTAATACATGTGCTAGCGGGAGAGAGGAAATGGAGAGATTTGATCTAGGATCAATGTGTTAAGTATCCATGCGCATATCATTATTATTTTATTATACGCGCTTTATTATGTATTTAGAATGCATGGTTAAGGGTGTATGATGATGGGACCTTAACAAAGATAATAAATTGGTTGCCAATTTGCACGCGAAAAACCCTCACAAATATTAAGCTTTTTCCTTCCATTGAGTGATTCTTACTCAAGATCCAAGACTGGTATTGGCTTGTTGGCCAAATTCAAGGCCTTTGTCCATCGAGGATGTGTTTGAATCACGAAGGCTTTGTTCCATATGTTGGTTTCTATTATATGTCCCAAGAAAGATTAAGCATGTAAAATACTACAAAGAATATATATTTAAACATGAAGTATGGCGGAATCATACTTACAATGCCTTGTGATGAAGAAGATGATCAAATGGTAGAAGCTCCAAGTGATGGATGGTTCGGCCAAGAGGAGGAAGAAGACTCCAAGCTCCAAGCTCTTGTATTCCAAGCTCTTTGATGGTTTCCCTATCACCTCTTTTGATCCCTTGCTTGTGCTAGCAAAAATGGAGAAATGGAAGATCAAATCTTCCTTGCCCTTGTCAATGGAGTTCTCGGCATTTTTGGAGAGAAGAGAGAATTTTTGGTGTAAAGTCTTGAATTAATTAATCTTTGTCTAACAAAAATCAATTTATATTTATGTTATAATTTATTAAATTAATAATAAATCTATGACATAAACCATGCAATGGCTTAGAGTGTCAAACACTCAAACTCCATGCAAAACCTTTGAGTGAAATGCACACTATCACCATGCAATGCCTTAGAGTGTTTTGTACACTATTAACATGCAATGCCATATCAATGACAAGTGTCATGTGGGCCCCACACGTTTCCCAATGAAAGTGGGCCCACGTCCACTCACGCGTTCGGGTTCGATATTTCCGAAATACCGAGCTAGCGTCGCGACGTTAATTAAATCGGATTTAAATAAATAATCGCTCCTAGCGAAATTATTATTTACGTCGCTTACGAATTAATTCTAAATTAACTCGTACGCCCGAATTAAAATCTAATTTTAATTTCGCGTCGAAATCGAATTTCGATTATTATATCGAATATAATAATTATATCGATTAATTCCAAATTAATCGTTCTCTCTCTCTAAATAAGGCACTTTATCCGAGATAAAGTTTCTCCGCAATTAATCCAAGATTAATTAAGTTCGAATCAAATATCATAGGTGAATCTTCAGGAAGCGACCCAAGAGATCTCCGGATATTTTGGCAGTAAATACGGTCGTCGGATAATCCGAACACGTACGTACCTCGTACTACGTCTTTACCGATTCACAAGACAAGGTTGGCTTCTAGCAAAGCGCCATGCCTACCCAATTCTCCAGAAATATTCTAATAGGAATATAAGATCTGTATCAGGCGTAGTATACCGTAGTATTGCGTAAATCGATCCAGTATCGGATGATCACATGCTAGGCCTGGGGCTGGAGATGTGTCTGCCCCGTACGAAACATATATCGGACATCAAGCAGCTAGTCTCTTTAAATCAGACAATCCTGACCTAGTCATATTGTCCCGACGGTTGCAACCTTTTATAGAGTACTAGTTCTGTGCCCTGCGTGATCATCGCCTCCATATGTCTGAAGCGATACTTCCATCTTGACATCACATCCAGCACACTACGATTCTCGATAAACCCAGAAGAGGTGTACACAGAACCGGTTAGGGTCCCCAACCACCAAAACCAAAGTTTACCGATTGTCGCAAGTACTAGCGATGTAAGTCTCAGGTTAAGACCATATACACCTACCCTGATGCGGCCTCCCATAGACACGCAGACATACTACCAATGGGATTCCGCGGGGTCTATCCAGAGCGAAGCTGTTTTCCGTACCATCGGTAAAACACAACCTCCTATTGCACTTGCATAAGTATCCAATACTTAAATATATGAGAACTATGCTGTTGTGCCCTCACAACGTGCACAAGCGCAATACTAGTCTATTCCGCATTATCGATGTCCGATCTCGATAATACTCCGACTAGGGATATTTAATGATTAAACTTTTATAGATTGATACTGTCTCATATCATCTCAATCCAGTATTAATCATATGGACTTTCGCCATTTATTAGTCAAAGTAAATAATATTACAAAACGGCAAAAGGCAATTTCATTATCACATAGTTAATTTTGTACAATAATACAATATCATTTACAAACAGTGACGCTATGGGACATAATGTCTAACACCATATTGGTGTCTTGTCCAAGTTGTGGTTTGTTGGCCAAAGTCAAGATCACTTCTTGTCCATCGACATTGATTACGAAGCTTTCCATGGTCAATGGGTCACGCTTGACTGGGATCACTAAGTTTGTTGTGCCAAAGCCAAGGCTTAGTTGATTCAGAGGAAAAAGGTTAGGCAATACATTGGATATATTGGCATTTATGAGATATATATTTCGGAATTTGATGTCCCCGTACTGGATCTAGGAATTGGATTGGATCCAATTGATCTTAGAGATCTACCTAGTTAATTTTCATACAATTTGTTGGCCAAAGTCAAGATTGTGTGATATTTAACGGGATCCTAGCCCGCTAGGAAACACAGTTTCCCGAGTACTCGACAGATGGTAAGAGGCTCGCCGAAAAATAGTGGGAGGCAAGAATTGAATTTGCAATATTCGTTTAATTACTTGCCATACGCGCTCAAATCAAATATCATTCGTCAAATATATTAAATGTTAGTTGGACTAATATTTAAATTGTTGTTCTAAAATTGTTGGACTATATTCAAACAATTAAAGTATAGTTGATTAATATAGTTGGACTATAATAATCATTATATTTAATAGTACCTAAATCGTTGATTAAATAGTTGGACTATTAAAATCAAGATAAAATTGAAAGATTGACATTTAAAACATAATCCTAGGGAAAATGTGTTTAAATGGTTTAATTTTTCAAATTGGGAATAAAATTTCAGGATGGTCCTAGAAAATAATAAGTTACTTTATTTGATAAAATAACATATTAGGCCAAAGCCCGAAGTTAAGCAATAGTAGAGCATGGTCTTTGGAAGATAAATGTGATGACAACTTAAGTGCTTAATCCATTAAGCTTGTCGCAGTAGACTCCTTAATTTCTTGATCAGAACTAAGGATTAGATCCTTAAAGTATGATAATGAAATTGAAGGATCTTCATAAATCTATACTTAGATTTTAGAAGTAAATATTGCAATGATAAACTCTTGGAGAGTTAATGACTATTCTCAAGGAGACAAAATCAAAATTAGCAATTAGGCAAGTAGTGCAAGGCGCACCTTACTTCGATATTCTAGAAGGCCATGGCTTGGCCAAAGGCTTCTGGAGTGTTGAAAAGGGCAAAGGCAAAATCATTATAATCTTCTGGGAAGATAAATGACATATCCCAAAATGTCTGCCTAAATTGTTGCAAACAGGATCGCGGAAGCGTGGCTGCCGTTTGGACAAAGCAGACTTGAAGGAACTGAAGACAGGGCAAGGCTCTGACTTCAAATATGTTTTTCAACATTATGTTCACAACTAGTATTAAAATTGGATTTTAAATACTTAGTGTGATACATAAATATGCACTGATGTTCAGAATCTGCTATGAGCAGGATACTGACTTCAGATTGAGATTTATCTGCGAATTGGAAACGGGACGAAAGTCGTTGTTTTAACCGCAGATACCTAATTTTAGGAACGACCCTTCGGGTGTGTACCTAAATTTGGAAACTGTTATAATATAACTAGTTTGACTAGAGACATTATCTCTATATCAGTGTATAACCAGCTGCGGGTGAACCTTTATATTCTAGAACACCTAAAGTGTTTTATTTTATAAAGATGATATTGAGATAAACACATTAGATATGAATAACAGCATTTATATTTTGAATATAAATAAATCTCAAAAATATAACATGACAAACAAATAGCTCAAACTGATTTGATTAGAAGAAATTTATTTGTGGCATTGTTGTCTGGGATACAATTAAACAAGAATCGTATATCCACACTTTCGAAGAGTGGGTACTAGGACTGATTTGATTCTATTCAAATAAAGTCAACGATTCTAGTTTATTGGGCAATGTGCCTAAAACACATTTACTTGGTAAAAATGTAAATGCCACCGATCTGTTAGCCCTAGTTCATAGTGAAGAAAGTGGGCCCATGTCTAGCTAGGCTAGAGGTGGATATGAATATTTCGTGACCTTTACGGATGTGGCATCGCGTTATGGTTATGTGTTTATTTTGAAACACAAATCTGAAACTTTCAAAGTTTCGACACGAAAAAGACATACAAATCGGCTATAGTATTATACCGTCATGGTAAGACCGTAATGGAAAACACTTAAGCAATAAGTTCTCATATACTTGAAAGAGTATAGTATTCTTTCAAAGAGGACTCCTCTCGGAACACGTCAGTTTGACGGTGTGTCCGAACCGAGTAACCGAATTTTGTTGGACATGATAAGGTTAATCATGAGTCGCTCTGAGCTACTATTTCCTTCAACGGATAAGCATAAACAGTGCAGAACTTATTTAGAATAAGGTTCCATAAAAATCTGTTTGACAGACTTCATATTAGATATGAACATGAAAGAAACCAGGTTTCTCATTCCTGAGTATTTGGGTATGCTAGGCATATGTTTGGATGATACCAAACTAAAACCCAAATTGGATAAGTGCCAATTGTAGGTTATCCTAGAGAAACCATAAGTATAGTACTTATACATCTCAGAAAGAGAACAATTTAATTGTTGCTCACCATGCGATTTTCCTAAGAGGAATACTGATATGCAGTGGAAAGTGGGAGGATAGTAAAACTCGATGAAAATCAGAGTAATACTATTCTAGGCACAGATCCTTAATGGAACACATATAGTTCATCAATGATGAAACTATACCAATAATCTTCGAATACACAAGAACCGCGTATGTCGGAGAGAGTTAGAAAACAACCTGGGGTATGGGTTTCTGATCTCACCTCATAAAGATGTCAATCTTATTGAGGTATACTAACTGACTACGTATGAGGAAGTGATACAAGGTATCAACTCCCTATTATGGCAAAGTGCCATGATATCCGAAATGGATTCCATGTATATCAACTTAGTTTGGACACTAGTTGATGTACCGCAAGGCATTGTGCCTATTGGTACTATATAAGTCTTCAAGGAAGACATACATGGAAGGCAACATACCAACGTACAAAGCTAGGCTTTTGGCGGAAAGGTATCGTTATGAACATTGTGTTGATTATGATTCAACCTTTTACCTATTGCCACGGTAAATCCATTTGGATAATGCTTGCTAATACTGCATGTTTAATTTATGAAATATGTCAGCTGAACGGGAAAATCACTTTCCTTAAACGGAAACCTTTTAGAAGATGTTTACAACATCTTGTCGGTTTTGTCGTACCATAACTAGCAAACAAGGTTTGCGGGTTATTCGATCCATGTTTGGATTGAAGCAAGCATAAGGTTCTTGGAATTATCGTTTTGATGTAATCATAATGATTTATGATTTAATTCAAAACGAAATGATTCTTGTGTATATAAGAGGGTTAGTGGGAGCGCACTGACAGTGGCTGTCCTATATAAATAATGATAATATATGTCATTTCTTGGAAATGATATTCCCATAATAAAATCGGTGAAAGCTTGGCTTTCATGAAACTATCCGAGAAATCGTACATTGAAAAATGTAACGTGACCTGGTGCCTCATACGATTTGAGCATATCAAGTCACAATCAGGGCAATCCAAGTGATGGTCACTGGATTGATATTAAGAACATCCATTAGTATCTTAGAGAACTAAGGATGTTGTCTTAAACTATGGAGATGGAGAACTTGAAGTGACTGGGATCACTGTAGCAAGTTTCGTAACCGATAAAAATGGTACTATACAGTTTGAAATATCGGAAGAGTGAGCTGGAAATCTTCCAAGCAAGATATTGTTACCGAATAAACAACAAATGCGGGTTATTGCTGCAGCTGAGGCAGCAATAGAAGATTTGGGTCGATAATAAATCTAATTAGATTAGATAAAGTTCTATTAGCAGCAGAGCTAGGCATCAGCGCAAGCCAAAGAATTAATGGTCTCATCAACGATCCAGATACATACTTCGACTATTCATCTGATTCGTTCGGATCATACATCGTGGCGATGTGATGATCGTATAAATCGCATCAGACGATAATCATGCAAATCCGTTGACGAAAGCCTTTTCTCAGCAGTTTGAGCCAACCGTACATAGTTCGGGTGTTAGACACTCGAGTGACTAGCTATAGGCCAAGTGGGAGATTGTTGGACAATATGACCCATAGCGTCACTATTTGTACAGATCATGATGTTGTTGTACAAATTAACTATGTGACAAATGAGATTGCACTCTTATCATTTTTGATTAGATCACCAAGATATATAAATGATAGGAGGTCCTTATGATTTTTCCCTGGATTGAGAATGATATGAGACAATATCAATCCACGAAGGATAAATCATTAAATATCCCTAGTCAGAGTATTATCGAGATTGGACATCGATAATGCGTAAAATACTAGTATTACACTTGTGCGCGTTGTGAGGGCACAACGACATAGTTCTCATATATTTGGGTATATGATACTCATGCAAGTGTAATAGGAGGTTGTGTTTTACCGATAGTACAGGAAACAGCTTCGCTCTGGATAGACCCCATCGGAATTCCATTGGTAGTATGACTATGTGTCTATGGAAGTCCAAAATCAGGGTAGGTGTATTTGGTCTTAATTTAAGACTTGCACCGCTAATACTTGCGACAATCAATATACCTTGGTTGTGGTCGTCCAGGGCTTTAACATGTTCTATGTACGCCTCTGCTGGGTATATTGAGAATCGTAGTGTGTTGGGTGTGATGTCAAGACGGAAGTATCACTCCAGTCATATGGAGATGATGATCGCGTAGGGATACAGAACTGGTTCTCTAAAAGGTTGCAACCGTCGGGATAATATGACTTGGTCATGATTATCTGATAATAAAGAGACTAGTTGCTCGTAATCCGATATATGCTTCGTACGGGGCAGACACTATACCAGCCCCATGCCTTGCATGTGATCATCCGATACTGGATCGAAATACGCAATACTACGTATACTACGCCTGATATAGATCCTTATTCATGTAAGGATATTTCTAGAGAATTGGGTAGGCATGGCGTTTTGCTAGACGCCAACCTTGTCTTGTAAATAGGTACAAATGTAGTACGAGGTACTTACGTGTTCGGATAGTCCGATGACCCGATTTACTGCCAACATATCCGGGGATCTCATGGGTCGCTTCCCGAAGATTCACCGATTATGTATGACTCACACTTTTAATTAATCTGGGATTACTTAGATGAGAGAGAAAATTAATCTGGGATTAATTACGGAGATATTTTATCTGGGATAAAATATCGTTTAAAGAGAGATAACGATTAATTTGGAATTAATCGATTAATTAATATATTCGATATATTAAACGAAATTGGATTTCGACGTGGAATTAAAATTAGATTTTAATTCGGGGGAACGAGTTAATTTAGAATTAATTCGTTAGCGACATGAATAGTGATTTCGCTTGGCATGATCATTTAATTGCGTCGAAACGAAAAATTCGTTAATTTGGAATTAGCGAACCCAAGCCCCAGATTTTTTGCGAGCGCATTCGCATTTCGAATTCAAGTGCGGCACGTAAGTCAAATTAAGCGTCAAATCGCTAGTGGCTTCTAGCGTCACATCATTCGTCAATCAAGTGATGGATGTCTTTCACTTTGAGTGATTGACACCAGTCACTATTCATGATTGATGGGAGTTGATGTTGGTTGTTGGCAAACTTTAATGCCATTTGATTTTTTGGAAAAAGAAAATGGTAAATCATTTTGATTAATTAAAGTGTGTATTAGATACACTTTCCACCAACCAACACAAAAAAAAAATCTCTCCTCTCTTTTCTCTCTTCTCAAACACGCCCAAGGGGCTGTGTTCTTCAATGGTTTTCTGCCTAAATGTCGAGAGCCAAAGGGAAGCAAAGTGTTTGATTTTTGTGGTAAAAATCAAGAGAGCTAGCACTTCGAGAGACATGCGAAAGTGATATGGAAGTCCACCCATGAGCTTGGAATCATTTCGCGAAGCTTGGAGCTTGACGAAGGACCAACAATGGCCGAATCTTGGAAAGGAAAACAGAAACTGCCGTGAGCTACAGTGAGCAGAAAGGGAGATTTTTATTGCCTACCGCGTCGCTCAACCGATCGATGTGAGTATTCCGTAACTCCGTCGTATGTATTCACATGTATTTCTTGCTTTGTATTCGATCATTGGGGCCGTAGAAACTCCAATATCAACATCTCAGCGAACCACGCTAACGTGCGCCGGGACACGTGTCACCATCACATGATGCCGAAACTAATAATTCAGCCGTCGATGTAAGTGTGACATGTGTCACGATCTCGCGAAGCCAATATGCCACTTGTCGATGATCAAGGCGCGTTCCGAACTGACGCCGATAAATTCAGCTCGAAATTTCAGTTTCAGATGTACCTTCCTCTCTGTAATTCTCTGAATAAATAAGGAGTTTGTATATAGTTTTCTTTTAAATTTCAGTTTTGTAATTAATTTTATTTACTTTCTGTAATAGTAATTTACTTTCGTTACTTTTTCAGTTTTTACTATTCAGAAATGAGGAGATAACTTCACATTGCTATGGTGGAAGGTAACACTTTTATTACTGCTATTTAGATTAATCTCCCTTATTATAATATATTCACTATTTAAAATTTGACTTAACAAGGATACCGCTATATTGGTCGGTTGGTAATCAATTATAAACTGGTTTTAACCTGACTAAGTATGGATACCGCCTGGTTGGTCGGTTGGTAATTACCGCTTTTATGCCTGGTTTATGGACAAATAATGATACCGCCTTTATGGTCGGTCGGACTTAATTTGACTAAATCAGGATACCGCCTATATGGCTGGTTGGTAATATCACAATATGAATATGATTAATTGGGTTACATTGGGTATTTATATTTGACCATCAGAAGAGGCTTTTACATATTTCATGTTCCAGGTTAATAAATCAATATATTACACAAATGTAAAATAACCACTTCATCTTTAGAAAGATATTGGAAGAAATCACAACCCTGGATAGTTTTATAAATTTGAATTTTCCTCAATCTACTTTCGCGCAATTTTATTTACTTGTTTTTAAGTTTAAAGTCATCACCCAGTCAATCAATGAATCTGTTAGATACTAGTAATCATTTGGCCTCATAAAAATTAATAGCTTAGCTTTTAAGTCCTCGTGGGATCGAAACTTTTTTATACTACTTGAACAATATGTGCGCTTGCGTTATACGCGTGTGATTTCACACCGGTCAAGTTTTTTGCACCGTTGCCGGGGACTTATTTATCTTTCATTATTAGTTTTGAGGTTAGATACTTTTACTTGTATCTAATTTCTTTTTACTTATTGTTTCTGTTTTCTTGTGTTTCAGATTCTCAGACACTGCATGAGACGAACCATAAGCTTTAAACTCCGACCACTTGACCCAGAGATTGAAAGAACCATCAGACAGTTGAGAAGGGAAAGACGAGAAGGCTAAGAAGCAATTGTTAACATGAAACCTGAACCTTTGGAAGTTGCACCACCAATTCCCATTCGAGACAGAATCATTCCAGTGTTGGACGACCTCATTTCCGGTATTGTACTTCCTCTCTTACCATCAAATGCGTGTGACATCAAAACATGCATTCAGATGATTCAACAGTCAGTACAGTTTGAGGGGAATGCAACTGAAGATCCTAATGCCCACATCAACAACTTCCTGCAAGTTTGCGGTACTTTCAATTACAACAGAGCATCAGAAGAAGCAATGAGACTGCGAGTTTTTCCATATTCCTTGAAAGATAGAGCCAAAGCATGGCTACATTTACTACAACCAGGTTCCATCACAACTTGGAACACTCTAGCCACCAAATTCCTTGCAAAGTATTTTCCACCAGCCAGAACAGCAAAACTGAGGAATGAAATCACATCCTTTGTACAACAAGACTCGGAAACTCTCTACGAAGCTTGGGAAAGGTACAAAGATTTGCTCCGGAAATGTCCTTACCATGAGATTCCAAAATGGCTTCAAGTCCAAACTTTCTATAATGGACTTTCTGGACTGATGAGAACCACAATTGATGCTGCTGCTGGAGGAGCTTTGATGGAAAAATGAGAAGATCAATCCTGAGACTTAATCGAAGAAATGGCTAACAACAATTCATTGTGGCCAACAGAAAGGAGCATGATTCAAAGAATTGCTGGAATTTATGAAGTTGGAGCCAACACAACAGTTAATGCCAAGCTAGATCAGATATGCAAATTCATGGAGACTCTCGGTATGCAAGGCAATATTGGAGCCACAAGTTCACCATATGGAGGAGCACCATAACCAAACCAACAAGAAGTGACGGTGAATTATGTCAACAATTTCAACAGACAGGGGAACAATCCATATTCCAACACCACAACCGATGGCGGAGGAATCATCCCAATTTCTCATGGAACAACAATTCAGGGCAAAAAAACTATCCATCACTCGGATTCCAACAGCAATAGAACAAAGGCCTGGAGAAGGCAAATGAACCAGTAATAGCAGAAGTGCTGACTCAATTAAAAAAAATATGATGCTATGTTTCAGAGCCAATTTGCCTCTGTTAAAGCATTGGAGAATCAAATTGGACAACTGGCCAATGCCCAGAGTTACAGACTGCTAAGAAATCTTCCCAGCAACACAGAAAAAAATCCAAGGAACCGAGGGAAGGAGCAATGTCAAGCCATTACCTAGAAAAACGGTACGGAAATCAACAAAGATGTTGGAATCAAGGTAACAATTGAAGAAGTTCCAAAAGAAGCAGAGCAACAGATGGAGGAAAAAGAAGCAAAGGAAAAAGATCAAATCACTCCACCTCCACCTTTTCCTCAACGTCTTCAAAAAAACAAACTAGACAAACAGTTTGCTCGTTCCTTCGAGGTTTTCAAAAAGCTGCATATCAACATTCCATTCGCAGAAGCCTTGGAAGAAATGCCCAGCTATGTCAAATTCATGAAAGAAATTCTTTCACGAAAATGAAGATTGGGAGACTACGAGACAGTAGCATTGACGGAAGAATGTAGCGCTATCATCCAGAGGAAGCTTCCCCCAATGTTGAAAGATCATGGAAGTTTCACTGTCCCATGCACCATTGGAGAACATCATATCGGTAAGGCCTTATGTGACTTAGGTGCAAATGTTAATTTGATGCCTTTTTCTATTTACAGGAAACTGCAAATTGGAGAAGCAATGCCTACCTCAGTTTCTCTGTAACTTGCTGATAGAACACTCGCATTTCCAAGAGGTGTTGTTGAAGATGTACTGGTCAAAGTCGACAAACTCATTCTCCTAACAGATTTCATTATCCTTGACATGGAAGAAGACAAAGATGTAACTATCATCCTTGGAAGACCATTCTTGGCTACAGGTAGAACTGTGATTGATGTGCAAAAAAAGATAACTAACCATGAAAGTGTAGGACCAATAAGTTACCTTCAATGTTTTTAAAGCCATGAAATTCCCAAGTGATGAAAAAGAAGAGGAATGTTTCAGAGTTGATGTTGTTGATAGTATCATCCAGGACACTAAACCAACTCCCACAGACAAACTTGAAGCTTGCACCACCAATATGACTGACAGCGAGTTAGATGCTGAAATTCTGGAATATATCAACTATCTGGACAAGTCGTTCCGTTTCAAATCGACGCCACCAGTTGAAAGTTTGGAACTCCCGAAGAAAGATCGAATCAAGCCTTCAATTGAAGAACCACCGCAGCTGGAGCTGAAGCTACTTCCGAGCCATCTCTGGTATGCATTCCTTGGAAACTCATCTGAATTACCTGTTATTATTTCTTCTTCGCTAACATTGGAGCAGGAAGAAAAATTGCTGAAAGTGTTACGAGAACACAAGAAAGCCATTGGCTAGACTATAGCAGACATTCGAGGCATTAGTCCATCATTTTGTATACACAAGATTCTGATGAACGCTGAGTACAAATCCACAGTGGAGCATCAACGAAGACTAAATCCAATCATGAATGAGGTCGTGAAGAAAGAAATCATCAAATGGTTGGATGCTGACATCATTTACCCCATCTCAGACAGCAGTTGGGTGAGTCCTATGCAGCGTGTGTCGAAGAAAGGAGGAATTACTGTAGCCACAAATGAAAAGAATGAGTTGATTCCAACAAGAACGGTGACTGGATGGAGAGTATGCATGGACTACCGGAAACTGAACAAAGCAACGAGGAAAGACCATTTTCCGCTGCCATTCATTGATCAGATGCTAGACAGACAGACAGGACATGAGTTTTATTATTTTTTGGATGGATACTCAGGGTACAATCAGATTACTATTGCCCCAGAAGATCATAAGAAAACCAAATTTACATGTCTGTATAGTACTTTTGCTTTCCGCATGATGCCATTTGGATTATGTACTGCCACATTTCAGCGTTGCATGATGGCCATTTTCTCAGATATGTTGGAACATAGTATGAAGGTTTTTATGGATGATTTCTCTGTGTTTGGAGACTCTTTTGACCATTGCTTGCAAAATCTGGAACAAGTATTACAAAGATGTGAAGATACCAACCTGGTATTCCACTAGGAGAAATTCCACTTCAAATTGCAGGAAGGAATCGTCCTGGGATATCGGATCTCACAAAAGAGAATCGAGGTAGACAAAGCAAAGATTGAAACAATTGAAAAATTACCTCCACCAACATCTGTAAAAGGGATTCAGAGCTTTCTTGGACATGCAAGTTTTTACAGGAGCTTTATCAAAGACTTCTCAAATATTGCTAAACCTTTGTGCAATCTTCTGGAGAAGGATGTGCCTTTCAAATTCACCAAAGAATGCCAGGAAGCTTTTTAGATCCTAAAACAGAAGCTGGTTTCTACTCCTATTATTGTAGCACCAGACTGGACCCTTCCATTTGAGGTGACATGTGATGCTAGTGATTTTGTTGTAAGTGCAGTTTTGGGACAACGCCAAGCAAATATTTTCCACACCAATTACTATTCCAGCAGAACTATGAATGAAGCTCAACTAAACTACACAACCACTTAGAAGGAGTTGCTCGCAGTTGTGTACGCTTTTGACAAATTCTGCTCCTATCTGCTAGTTCCAAAGTGGTGGTCTACATAGATCATTCAGCAATCAAATACTTGATCATGAAGAAAGATGGCAAACCCAGATTTATCCGTTGGATACTTATTCTACAAGAATTTGACATGGAGACCAGAGACATGAAAGGGACAGAAAATCAGGTGGCATATCATTTATCGAGACTCGAGAATGGAGAAACAGCTGGCAAAGAACTGACAATCAAATAAAATTTTCCAGATGAACAACTCTTTCCCATGAAACAACATGATGTCCCTTGGTATGCTGACTATGTCAACTACATAGTTTCAGGAAAATGGCCGTTGGAATGGACAACTCAGCAACGAAAGAAGTTCTTCAAAGAAGTCAAACACTATGTCTGGGATGAGCCGTACTTGTTCAAATGATGTGCCGATCAATTATTGAGACGTTGTGTTCCACATGAGGAGGTCAACAATGTTATGCAACATTATCATTCATCACCATATGGCAGACATTTCAGCGGAAATAAAACTGTAGCCAAAGTCCTACAATCAGGTTTGTTCTGGTCCACTCTTTTTAAAGATGCTTACTTGTTTTCTCTTCAATGTGACAGGTGCCAGAGAACAGGAATTATTTCAAGGAGAAATGAAGGACCTCTGCAAAATATTCTGGAAGTGAAGATATTCGATGTGTGGGGTATTGATTTTATGGTACCCTTTATACCATCGTTCGGAAACCTGTACATATTGGTTGCTGTAGACTACGTCTCCAAATGGGTTGAAGCAATTGCACTGCCATCCAATGATTCAAAAGTGGTGATCAAATTCCTTAAAAAGAATATTTTCACTCGGTTCAGAACACCTCGGGCAATCATTAGAGATGGTGGCACACATTTATGCAACAAATACTTTGATGCACTCCTATCCAAATATGGAGTTACTCATAAAGTTTCCAATGCTTACCATCTACAGTCAAATGGACAGGTTGAAGTTTCAAACATGGTGATTAAAAGAATCTTGGAAAGAACCGTTGGATCACAAGGAAGGACTGGTCTGAAAAACTAGATGACACATTATGGGCCTATCGGACAGCTTACAAGATACCTATTGGTATGTCCCCATATCAAATGGTGTACGGAAAAGCATGCCATCTGCCAGTTGAGCTTGAACACAAGGCGTACTGGGCACTGAAGAAGTTGAATCTTGATCCACAAGCTACAGGAGAAAAAAGACTTCACCAACTCAATGAATTGGAGGAATTTTGCTTACAAGCTTATGAAAATGCCAAATTGTTCAAAGAAAATACCAAAAGATGGCATGATAAAAAAATAGTGCGCAGAGAATTGGAGCCATGGCAGCAGGTGTTGTTATACGATTCACGGTTAAAACTTTTTCCTGGAAAGCTGAAGTCAAAGTGGTCAGGTCCATTTGTGATTACTCAGGTGTTACCATACAGATATGTATTCACTTGTTTCATTGCTTGATTTCATGATCTTGGGACCTAATCTAGAAACCAACAATGGTATCTTGAGCTTTGATCAAACATGAAAAAGTTAGGGTTTGAAATTGGGTAAAATCAATTGAAGCATGATTTGGTTAAATTGATTGATTAAGTATGCTTGTATGTTGATTAATGGAAGTTGTGCATGATCAATTTCATGAAATTGGATTGGATCCATTTTCCCCAAATTTTTGGGCATGGCCGAAAATTGTAAGCCCTAATGTCTTGGTATTTTTTTGTTTGTTTGATCATTGGATGACTTAAAACAAGTGGGTAATGTTGATTTGAGGTTTAATTGGATTGAATTTTGAATTGGACAATTTTTCCCCAAATTTTGGCTTGGCCGAATTCTTTGATAAATTGAAATTCATTGTGTTTTTTGATTTTGATTCATTGGATGAGTTGAATTGATTTGGGAAATGATGATTGTGGATTCAATTGGATTGAAATCGAATCGGATTGAAAAAAAACCCCTAATTGCCGAGAATAAAGAAGCATGTAAATTGGGTTTGATTTTGATTGAATTGTGTTGGAAACTATTTGATGTTAAAGTGCATGATTAATTAGGCTAATTGATGTTTTAGAAATGTTAATTGGATAATTAATTGTGTATTACACTTAGGTTAATTAATAGTGGAATTTGGAATTTTATAAGTTAATTAATTGGGCTTGAAATTAGATTTGGGCCTTATAGGTTGTAATTGGGCTTTTGGGCTTGGTTGTACCAAGTTAGGTTTAGGCCAATTTGGTTGGATCCAATTGGGCCCAAAACCGCATCCATAAAGTCCAATTATGACTTAATGGACCTTAATTATTTTATTGGGCCTAATGGGCCAAAATTGATTTATGGGCTTATGGGGTAACTTCCGGATTGGATTTTGGTTATTGGGTTTGACCCGAGTTGACCAAAAGTCAACACCTCAAGAAATTAATTAAAAGCCCATTGGACTTTAATTAAATAAACATTGGATGTTAATCGGGCTTTGAGACTCGTTGCGATTAAATTTGGAATTTAAGTCGTAAAGGTTCGTTAATAAAGTGTAATATTTAATTTGGAATTAAATAGTGAATTAGTATTAAATACAAATTGAATTGGATTTAATTATGTAGTTTAATTTAATTCAAGAATTCGTACTTTGAGTACTTATTCGAAAAACGAGTTTGACTCGAGCAAAATCAAATCGTTGTTTCAACATTGGATGATCACTAATTATCAGATTAATTAATTGGATTAGATTGATTGATAACATGCTTGTGTGAATACATGGTTGCGATGTATGAATAATGTATATCGGATGGATATTAGAGGGGTGGGGCAATTTTAGAAATTGTAATAAATTTGATTTATTAATTGGACCTGCGTGTCCAGCCTTATCACCTCTATTCTCTTTGTATTCTCTTCTCACATATTCCCCTCAATGTAAATGGGGTTTCTTTAGAAGTGTAGTGTAACGGGTAGAAGCAGATATTTGTGCTAGCGGGAGAGAGAAAATGGAGAGATTTGATATAGGATCAATTGTGTAAAGTATCCATCTGCATATCATTATTAATTTTCATATGCGCTTTATTATGTGTTTAGAATGCATGTTTAAGGGTGTATGATGATGAGACCTTAACAAAGATAATAAATTGGTTGCCAATTTGCACGTGAAAAACCCTCGCTCGCGTTTTCCTTCCATTGAGTGATTCTCACTCAAGATCCGAGACGACATTGGTTTGTTGGCCAAAGTCAAGGCCTTTGTCTGTCGAAGATGTGTTTGAATCACGAGGGCTTTGTTCCATATCAGTGTCTTGTCCAAGTTGTGGTTTGTTGGCCAATGTCAAGACCACTTCTTGTCCATCGACATTGATTACGAAGCTTTCCATGGTCAGTGGGTCGCGCTTAACTGGGATCACTAAGTTTGTTGTGCCAAAGCCAAGGCTTAGTTGATTCAGAGGAAAAAGGTTAGGTAATATATTGGATATATTGGCATATATAAGATATATGTTTCGGACTTAGATGTCCCCCTTGTAAGAGTTCAATCAAGGTCCCAAGGATCACAAATCATGCATAAAAAACGCATATGAACACATCAAAGGAGGTGCGGAATATACTCACATTGAATTCGGTTTTGATGAAATGAACACAAGTTGCGTTTTTGCTTCCTCCAAGCTCACGGCAACAGCTCTCCAAGGCAGTGGGCTGTGCGATTTGGACTGGTTCGGCTTCCTCCATGTTCGGCCATGCATGAACTCCATTAAAGCTCAAAGCTTTGAGATTCCATGCTCACAAACTCACTTCCCTATCACCTTAGTATCACTCAAGGTGTGTGCTAGCACTTATCATCTTCCATTTTGCTTCTCAAAATTCGGTGGAACCCAGAATTTTAAGAACAAGAATCGGTTTCCAAAACCGTGAGGGAGAAGAAGAGAAAAAGAGAGGGAGATGAAGAGAAACCGTGAATCATGAGAGAGAAAAGGCAAATGGTTTTTATTATATTTATATTTTATTTCCAAAATAAAATCAAATACCAAAAACTTTTCATTTACCAAGTACAAAAGTCAAGAAAGCAAAAGGCTTTCATCATTTCAACTTTTACTTTAAGTCATATCACATCACTTTAATAAAGTGA
>SKCR01015893.1:0-20831 GCA_019454045.1 Zanthoxylum bungeanum
CGATGCAAGTCTCAGTTAAGATCATATGCACCTACCCTGAAGCGGACTCCCATAGACACGCAAGACATACTACCAATGGGATTCCTGTTAGACATTGTGTCCCATAGCGTCACTGTTTGTAAATGATATTGTATTATTGTACAAAATTAACTATGTATAATGAAATTGCCTTTTGCCATTTTGTAAATATTATTTACTTTGATATATAAATGGCGAAAGTCCATATATTTAGTACTGGATTGAGATGATATGAGACAGTATCAATCCATAAAGGTTTAATCATTAAATATCCCTAGCCGTAGTATTATCGAGACTGGACATCGATAATGCGGAATAGGCTAGTATTGCGCTTGTGCACGTTGTGAGGGCACAACGGCATAGTTCTCATATATTTAAGTATTGGATACTTATGCAAGTGCGATAGGAGGTTGTGTTTTACCCGATGGTACGGAAAACAGCTTCGCTCTGGATAGACCCGCGCGGAATCCCATTGGTAGTATGTCTAGTGTCTATGGGAGGCCGCATCAGGGTAGGTGTATATGGTCTTAACCTGAGACTTACATCGCTAGTACTTGCGACAATCGGTAAACTTTGGTTTTGGTGGTTGGGGACCTTAACCGGTTCTGTGTACACCTCTTCTGGGTTTATCGAGAATCGTAGTGTACTGGATGTGATGTCAAGATGGAAGTATCGCTTCAGACATATGGAGGTGATGATCACGCAGGACACAGAACTAGTACTCTATAAAAGGTTGCAACCGTCGGGACAATATGACTAGGTCAGGATTGTCCGATTTAAAGAGACTAGTTGCTTGATGTCCGATATATGTTTCGTACGGGGCAGACACATCTCCAGCCCTAGGCCTAGCATGTGATCATCCGATACTGGAACGATGTACGCAATACTACGGTATACTACGCTTGATATAGATCTTATATTCCTATAAGATATTTCTGGAGAATTGGGTAGGCATGGCGCTTTGCTAGAAGCCAACCTTGTCTTGTGAATCGGTAAGAAGTAGTACGAGGTACGTGCGTGTTCGGATTATCCGACGACCGTATTTACTGCCAACATATCCGGAGATCTCTTGGGTCGCTTCCTGAAGATTCACCTATGATATTTGATTCGAACTTAATTAATCTTGGATTAATTGCGGAGAAACTTTATCTCGGATAAAGTGCCTTATTTAGAGAGAGAGAACGATTAATTTGGAATTAATCAGTAAAATTATTATATCGATATAATAATTGAAATTCGATTTCGACGCGAAATTAAAATTAGATTTTAATTCGGGCATACGAGTTAATTTAGAATTAATTCGTTAGCGACGTAAATAATAATTTCGCTAGGCGCGATTATTTATTTAAATTCGATTTAATTAACGTCGCGACGCAAGTTCGGTATTTCGGAAATATCGAACCCGAACGCGTGAGTGGACGTGGGCCCACTTTCATTTGGAAACGTGTGGGGCCCACTTGACACATGTCATTATATGTATTATTTTATTGATAATGCATTGCATGGTGATAGTGTATAATACACTCTAATGTTATGCATGGAATTTGAGTGTTTGACACTCTAAGCCTTTGCATGGCTTGTGTCATAGATTTATTATTATTAATAAATATTATGGCATAAATATAAATTGATTTTTTGGTATCAAAAATCAATTAGAACAAAAAGAAAAATCTCTCTTCTCTCTCTCACTTGGCCGAAAACTGCATGCAGTTTTTTGGTCTTCTCTTCTTCATTTTGGTTGCCAAAAGCTTGAAGAAGTGTGATTGTTTGGAACATCTCCTCACATGCAAGGCTAGCACCTTTCAAGGGATCAAAAGAGGTGATAGGAAACCATCATAAAGCTTGGACTACTCAAAGCTTGGAGCTTTCCACATCTTCTCACCTTGGCCGAAAATCATCCACCTTGGAGCTTCCATCTTGGCTTGATTTTCTTCATCACAAGATATTGTAAGTATGATTCCGCCATACTTCATGTTTATATATATTCTTTGTTGTATTTCTATATGCTTAATCTTTCCTTGGGACATATTATAGAAACCAACAATGGTATCATGGAGCCATGGTTAAGCATGAAATACTTTAGGTTAAAATTTGATAAAATTGGTTGAAGCATGTTCTTGTGAAATTTGATGAATAAGTATGCTTGCATGTATATAGAATGATGTATATGGAATCAATTTTAAAGAAAAATGCATGGATGATTTTTCCCCAAAATTTTAACCTTGGCCGAATGGTGTGATAAAATTGGTTAAAGCATGTTCTTGTGAAATTTGATGAATAAGTATGCTTGCATGTATATAGAATGATGTTACATGGAATCAATTTTATGAAAAATGCATTGGATGATTTTTCCCCAAAATTTTGACCTTGGCCGAATGATATGGTGAAATTGATTGAAGCATGTTCTTGTGAAATTTGATTAATAAGAATGCTTACATGTATATAGAATGATGATACATGGAATCAATTTTATGAAAAATGCATTGGATGATTTTTTCCCCAAATTCATGCCTTGGCCGAATGTGTTGCTACTTGGAGTGGATTGAATTTTTTTTTTTTTTTGTGTTTAAGATCATTGGATGACTTAGAACGTGTACGGGACGTAGATTAATAATTCAATCGGATTGAAAAACAAATCGACACAAAAAACTCACCTTGGCCGAATACATAGGACATGTAAAGGAGTTGATTTTGTGTAAAATTAATGTTGGACATTTATTTTGAAAAATTGGATGATTAATAAATTAAATGGGTATTTTTGAAATATTTGGTTTAATACATTAATCTGGTATTACACTTTAATTAATTGGACTTTAATGTTTGGAATATTAAAATTTAATTAATGGGCTTTAATAATTTAATTGGGCCTTATGGGCTTAAAATTGGTTTTATGGCACTTAAGGGTGATTCCTTATTTGGGCTTGGTAATTGGGTTTGACCGACCCACATTGACCAAAGCCCAAGCCTTATAAATCAATTCTAAGTCCATTTGACTTGAATTAAATTCAACATTGGATGTTAGTTGGGCTTTGAGGCCCAATAAGATTAGATTTAGAATCTAAGTCTTTAAAGCACATTAAAAGTGTAAGCATTTAATTTGGAATTAAATAATTGAATTAGTATTGAATACGAATTAAATTAGATTTAATAAGTAGTTCGATATAATTCGCGAATTCGTACCCTATGTACTTATTCTCAATCGAGTTGGACTCGCGCAAAATCAAACCGTTGTTTGAACATTGGATGATCACTTAAACAAAGACTAAATAATGGGATTAGATTGGTTGTAGAAGCATGTCTTGTTTGAATATATAGTATGTGATGATGAATAGTGTATATCGGATGGATATTAGAAGGGAAAGGGTAATTTTAGAAATTATTGTAAATTTGGAATTTATAAATTGGACCTGCGTGTCCAGCCTTATCTCTTTATCTCTTTGTATTCTCTTCTCACCTAATTCCCCTCAATGTAAATGAGGTTTCTCTTATTGTATTATGTAATTGGGTAGTAAGTAGAATAGTGCTAGCGGAGAGGAAAGGGAGTGATTTGTTCTAGGAACAAGTTGTTTTATATATCCATCCGCATATCACTATTAATCTACTTTACGCGCTTTATGATGTTTTAGAAGCATGCTTAAGGGTGTATGATGATGAGACCTAACAAAGATAAATAAATTGGTTGCCAATTACGCGAAAATCCCTCAATTTATATTAAGCGAATATCCTTCCATTGAATGGTTCTTGTTCAAGATCCGAATTGGCATTGGTTTGTTTTTGACCAAAGTCAAGACCTTTGTCAATCAAGGATGTACTTGAATCATGAGAGTTTTGTTGCATATCGGTGTCTTGTCCAAATCGTGATTTTTATTGGCCAAAGTCAAGATCACTTTTTGTCCAACGACATTGATTACGAAACTTTCCTCGTCAATGGGTCCCGCTTAACTGGAATCATTAGGTTTGTTTTGCTGGACAAAATGACCCATAGCGTCACTATTTGCACAGATCATTGTGTTGTTGTAGCAAATTAACTATGTGACAAGGAAATTGCACTCTCATCATTTGTGATTAGATCACTATAGATATATAAATGAAGAGAGGTCCCTATGATTAGTTCCTGGACTGAGAATGATATGAGACAGTATCAGTCCCCGAAGGTTTAATCATTAAATATCCATAGTCGTAGTATTATCGAGACATGACATCGATAATGCGGAATAGGCTAGTATTGCACTTGTGCGCGTTGTGAGGGCACAACGGCATAGTTCTCATATATATAAGTATTGGATACTTATGCAAGTGCGATAGGAGTCGTGTTTCACCGATGGTACGGGAAACAGCTTCGCTCTGGATAGACCCCTCGGAATCCCATTGGTATTATGACTATGTGTCTATGGGATCCGAAATCAGGGTAGATGTATTTGGTCTTAACCTGAGACTTGCACCGCTAAGCTTACGACAATCAATATACTTTAGTTGAGGTCGTCTAGGACTCTAACCGGTTCTGTGTACGCCGAAGCTGAGTATATTGAGAATCGTAGAGTATTGGGTGTGATGTCAAGACGGAAGTATCACTCCAGTCATAGTGGAGATGATGTCACGCAGGATACGTATTAGTGCTCTTAAGTGCTGGCCGCCATCGGGATATTATGACAAGGTCATGTATATCCGATTATAGAGACTAGTTACCAGACATCCGACATGTGTTTCGGACGGGGCAGACACTTATCCAGCCCCAGCCCTAGCACGTGACTATCCGATACTGGCCGAGATACACAATATACTTCTACTTCGGTATACTACTACGCTTGATATAGATCTATATATTCCTGTAGAATATTTCTGGAGAATTGGGTAGGCATGGCGCTTTGCTAGAAGCCAACCTTGTCTTGTAAATCGGTATAAACGTAGTACGAGGTACTTACGTGTTCGGATAGTCCGACAACCGTATTTACTGCCAACATATCCGGAGATCTCATGGGTCGCTTCCTGAAGATTCACCGATGATGTATAACTCGCACTATAATAATCTGGGATTAATTAGTAGAGAGAGAAGATTAATTTCTAGAGAGAGAAAATTAATCTGGGATTAATTACGGAGATATTTTATCTGGGATAAAATATTAATTAAAGAGAGAGAACGATTAAATTTTAATTAATCGATAAAATAATATATTCGATATATTATTAGAAATTGGATTTCGACGTGGAATTAAAATTAGATTTTAATTCGGACGAACGAATTAATTTAGAATTAATTCGTTAGCGATGTGAATAGTGATTTCGCTAGGCGTAATCATTTTAATTACGACGCGACGGAAAATTCGTTAATTTGGAATTAGCGAACCCGACCCGAGAGTGATTGCGAGCGCATTCGCATTTCGAATTCGAGTGCGGCACGCAAGTCACATCAAGCGTCAAATCACTGTCGCATCATTGTCAAATCACTTGTCACTTTGAGTGATGTGACATGACATGTTGTCACTTTAATAAAGTGAAGAGATGTGATGTGTGTAGGGGTTGGTGCTCAGAGCGCCAATTCCCGGTTGTATTTTGTTAAATACTTCTGTAAAACATTATTATTAGTAATAATATATGCAGTTTCTATAATATAATCTATTCTTTTATATGGTAAAGACGTAATGACCTTAGAATGATTAGTCATGGTACAGTTGCAAAAGCGTCGCAACGGACATTGAGTCGTATCATGACGTTGTCATTCTCAGACAGTTCCTGGTCAAGGTTTACACTACTTGGTCAGTATAGTAAACCCGTTGAGACTGGTACATGTCGTATACTGGAATATATGATTCCAATGGTTTCTCAATGAACCATAAGTCTTGGAGACTAGTATAGACGTGTAGGTGTTTATAGCGGATAAACACTGAACGACTCACCGAAGATTCTTAATGGATGGTACACCAGCGTCAATAAGAATCTTCTTGGGTTGAGTAGCACTTGTGATTCTTAGACTTGAGATGCCATTGTGGGCACATGAGACATCTTCTACACTTAGATGGCAGTCACGTCACCGATCTATTTAGATCAGACCTCCGCCTGTTCGTTGGGTATAGATAGATCCTCAGGGTGTCCTATGTGTATCAAGATAGGATCCGTCAGTTCTGTGTATCAGAGCATAGGTAGTCCATATGATTAGCAATCAGATAAAACCATGGGCCCGTGGTAAGTTTAGAAGCTAGTTCTAAACATTCTTTTTGAGATTGCTAATAGAATAGTCGACTGGATAGTCCCGATAGAGATTTGACGTTTACATCTATATCTCTGGGATTTATCCGGATACCTGTGACGGAGGAATTATACATTTGCCATGACCTCGACCTGTATGGTTTAGCGAGATTATCCGTGATCGTCATAATCTACGGGTGGATAGATTATGGACACGAAATTTGATTTCGTGACGGAAATACCTGAACCTATAGAGTCTCCATAATGAAACATACTCGTAGAGCACTAGAGCAACATAAATAAATAATATTGATTATTTATAAAGTCGTTTAAAGGTTAAACGCAAGATACATGCAAAAAGGACCCGATAGTCATTTACGTAATTATTGTGTATTTACATTTAATACTTGATTAATTTAAATACACATTAATTAATAGTCAAAATGAGTTATTTGACTTTTATCCTAAATGAATATATGTTTTTAATATTTAATGTAAATATTATACATATATTTAATATATTTGTATTTGTATTTGAATTAATTAATTAATTGTTAATTGTTAAATGATTAAGTTAATTAAAATATAAATATTTTGTTAGGATATTAATTTGTATGATTATAGTTCTTTATTAAAGTAAATAAATATCTATAAAGTTAGTTTAAGATATTAACTTACTTTAACCAATTAATTTGAAATGAAAATTGAAATGAAATTTGTTATTTTGTCTTGAAATTTCGGCCAAGGCAATTATTTAGCAAGTATAAATTGTTTCATTTGCTTTTCATTTCAATTTAACCTAATACACTTTTAAAAGAGAAAGACACCATTGTTAAGCAAAAAGAAGCTTGAGAAAGAAAGTTAAACATCAAAAAGCTTGGATTTTAGTAAGTTTCTTGAACTTGCTATTAGTAAGGAATTTATTCCTTTTGTTCTAGGCTTTAATAGTGATATTCCTAGGATGTTCCTTTCTTTATTTCTTGTGTTTTTGATGATGGTTGTTTTGATGAAAGTGTTAAGCATGTGTAATGAAGAAGTGTATGACTATTGTAGTTATATGTAATCTTTTAAGGTTTATGAAACCATGTTGCTATTCTAGAGTTGTTGACCCACTCTTAAATGACCTAGATTTGATCTTGAGTTGTTTCATTGTGTTGAGACTTGAATTGGATGAAAGATTGATGATTGAAACATTTGATTTAATGTAATTAGCCTAATTTGTCCATTTTGTGGAAATTGAAAAATTAGGGTTTCAAACTAATTCCAAATTTGGGGGTTTTCATATATGTTGAGCATTTGTGTGTATATGATGCATGCAAAGTTTCATGTTGATTGGATTTCATTTGGATGAGTTTTGAAGCATGAAATGACCAAATGGTCAACTTGGGCACCATTTGGTGCTCTCGGCAATTTGAAGGAAATTTGGGGATTTTGTGGCTTTTGGTGTTTTGATGTTTTGAACATGCTAAGTTCATCTTAGAAATGATTTAGAATCATTCAAAATTGATTGGATCAATTTCGGACTAAAATGGACAAAATACCATATAAGGGTAATTTGGTAATTTCACTTGAATTTGATTCATTTGAAATTTTATTTCATTATTTGATTATTGGGTAATTAAATAAATGTGTTTATTTATTTAATCCAAGAAAAAGTTTTGAAATCTGAAAATCGGATTTTCACCGCTTCCCTCCGCTGCGTTACCGGATTCACCCCTATCAGAACCCCAACAAAATGGTATCAGAGCGAGTCTGATTCTAGGCCACTTAAAATGCTTAGCCTACATTGAATCAATGTTTAATCATGTTTTCTTGACTTTATGCATGCTTATTAGGAACTAATTTGATTAGATTTAGGGTGTATGACACTTAGCGGAAAATCCCTAATAATAAGGTTTAATGTAATTATGTATTTGATGCATGTTATATGGTCCGTCTTGTCAATACGGTTTATGAATACTTCTTTGTGACTACATCCGAGACCGTGCCTCTGCTGTGAGGGTGTAGCCGATAAAGATTTATTTATACCGGATGTATATCTGATACTAGATAAATTCAAGTAAAAGCGGAATTCTGAACGTGCCCTAGCTGTCAGGATTACGTAAGTAACTTGAGTTTATCATTGACGAGTATTACCTTGGTACGTCTCCTTGTGGGCCTGCCTCCGCAGCGACAACGAGAAACGGCCAGGACCGTGAGTTTAGGAGTCACTGTTGAGTGATTGACATTGAGTTGTCTACCTGATGAATATACGTAGGCGAGACCGTGCCTCTGCTGTGAGCTGAAATATATTCACGGGATCCACCTTTCACTATTTATATTTAATTTAATTATTGAATATTTGTATTCTGTGTTGGGGATTACAGTAATGCATGATTTAGTGGAGGGGCATATTAGATTAAAAATCCATGATCTAGTTTATGCTTTTGATATTATATGAAACTGCTTTATTTCTGCTAACCGTTTTTTTCGTGATCTATATGATAGATTTGCGATGGCGGGTCAGTCCACAAACCAGTTTGCGCGTATGCTAGATGCGAACAAACTAAAAGGCGCTGAGAACTTTACGGACTGGGAAATGGATTTGAGGATTGTCCTCGACTTCCGAGAAGTTGGGATATGTGCTTGAGGGCCCTTTGCCCCTTGCAGTGGGTGATGAGGCTTCGGAAGAGGAACGCCAAGTTTTTGAAACTTGGAAGGATGATGACTTAAGAGTTAAGTCATACATTCTCAGTTCGCTCTCTCCGAAACTCAAACAGCAATACTATGGTATGATTGATTCCTACAGTATGATGACACGATTACGACAATCGTTCGAGAACCAAGAACAAGTGATTGTTCATAAAGTCGCCATGGAATTGTTCCATGCGCGCCTGGATGAGGGGCAAAGTGTTAGCCCGCATGTTCTTCAAATGATCGATTTGATCGATCATTGAGGCAACATAATCTCATCCTGAATGACATTCTCGGGAGGAGTGTCATTCTGGGTTCTCTGCCAGCTTCATTCCGACAGTTTGTGATGTACTTCAACATGCACGGGACCGTCTGCACCTACCATGAGCTGCATAGGATGTTGCTCACGGCAGAAGAGGACCTTAGGAGGGATTACCAACTCGCCCTCCTAGATCTACTTCTCTTCAGCTTCTTCCCAAGGAATGTCCAAGGAAAGAACAAGAAAGGGAAGAAGAAAAAGAGGACAGTTGGTCCTCAACAGCAGCCGAAGATAGCAAAGCCCAAAGGGCTTCTGAAGACAAATGCCACCACTGCGGCAAGTCGGGCACTGGAAGAGAAACTGTCCAGATTACATTGCTCAGATCAGGAGAGACAGAGCATCTACATCAGGTACTTTTATTTTTCCAGTTATTGATTTATCTTTGGCTTGTGAAGCCGTTACATCCAGCTGGATTTTAGATTCTGCTTGTCCCATTCACATTTGCAATTCGTTGCAGGTGCTGAAGGAAAGTAGGAGGCTGAAGCCTGGAGAGATGCAGTTGCGATTCGGGAGTGGAGACTCACTGGATGCAGTTGCAGTGGGAGTATGCGAGATCTCATTGCCGAATGGGACACTTTTGTTACATGACTGTCATTTTGTACCGGGATGTGTCGCTAATATTATATCACTTTTTGTACTTGATACAGAAGGATTTTGTATGAATATTAAGAATAGTTCTTTGTATTTATATGATAGAAATAATATTCAGATCCTTTGTGTCCAAACCAGCATGGTCACTACACATTGCAAACTTCAAAAGATATATTAAATACTGGAGTTAATAAACGTAGTTTACCTGTAATTAATAATACTAAACTTTGGCATATGAGACTTGGTCACATTGGCGTTAAACGCCTTACCCAATTGGTTAGGAATGGTTTGATATCAGATCTTACCATTGAGTCCTATCCAACTTGTGAATCCTGTATTCAGGGTAAGATGACCAAAGCCCCATTTTCTGGTGTTGGACACCGCGCCACAAACTTACTGGAACTCGTACATTCTGATGTATGTGGTTCACTAAGTCAAACTGCTCACAGTGGTTATTCGTACTTCGTTACCTTTACCGATGATTTGTCACGGTACGGTTATGTGTATTTGATGCGACATAAATCGGAAACCTTTGAAAAGTTCAAAGAGTTCCGAAATGAAGTAGAAAAACAAACTGGTAAATATATTAAATGCCTTCGATCAGATCGAGGCGGCGAATATATGAGTGGTGAGTTCATGGATTATATGAAGGAGAATGGGATTCTCGCTCAATATACTCCTCCAGGTACACCATAGCACAACGGTGTATCTGAAAGGAGAAATCGGACTTTATTGGATATGGTCCGATCGATGTTGAGTTTCACAGATTTGCCCTATTACTTATGGGGTTACTGTCTCTTAACAGCCGCACATCTTTTGAATAAGATTCCTTCAAAGGCTGTTCCTACGACACCGTATGAGATATGGTTCGGTAGGAGACCGAATCTTAATTATATTAAGGTTTGGGGTTGTCCTGCCTATGTCAGGGTAACTCAGCAAAGTAAGCTTTCGCCTCGAGGGCAAAAGTTTAGGTTTGTTGGATATCCCTCGAACACGAGGGGATATCTGTTCTATGATACCGAGCATCGAAATGTCTTCGTAGCTCGCTTCGCAAAATTTCTAGAAGTAGAATTTTTGTCAGAAGGTAGTGATCATAGAAGGGTTGAACTTGATGAAGTCCAACCTGAAAACAACAACGAACCAACGGAGGAACCTGAAGTTCAAGTAGATGAAGGACCTTCAACACACACACTCCGTAGGTCGGAAAGGGTATCTAGACCTCCTGAACGCTTGTATTTGATACAAGAAAAGAGTCTGGATGTTCTCTTAGTTGAAGAGACCGATCCTTTCACCTATAGAGAATCGATGTTGGACATCGACTCCGTGAAATGGCAAAGTGCCATGAAATCCGAGATAGATTCAATGCATGAAAATCAAGTTTGGGACTTGATTCCGCTTCCCGAAGGAATTGTTCCTATCGGTTGTAAATGGGTTTACAAAAGGAAGCGCGGGCCTGACGGTAAGGTTGAAACTTACAAGGCCCGACTGGTAGCAAAAGGTTACACGCAGCGACCTGGCGTCGACTACGATGAAACTTTTTCGCCGGTAGCAATGCTTAAGTCTATCCGGATTTTGCTTTCTATAGCTGCGTATCATGACTACGAGATTTGGCAAATGGATGTCAAAACGGCTTTTCTAAATGGGTTTCTTGATGAAGAAATCTATATGGAACAGCCGGAAGGTTTCACATCCAGCCAAACCTCGGGTATGGTTTGTAAGCTTAAGAAGTCCATTTATGGACTTAAACAAGCTTCACGAAGTTGGAATCTTCGATTCGACGAGATTATCAGATCGTCTGGTTTCCTTAAGAATTCGGAAGAATCCTGTGTGTATCAGAAGGCCAGTGGGAGCATGGTCGTATTTTTAGTCCTGTATGTTGATGACATCCTAATCATTGGGAATGATTTAGGAATGTTACAAAGCGTTAAAGCATATCTCTGTAAGAATTTCTCCATGAAGGACCTGGGAAGCTTCCTATGTTTTAGGGATAAAACTCTATCGAGATAGACAAAGGAGGCTGATTGGGTTATCCCAATCAACGTACGTAGATAAGATCTTGGAACGGTATAGCTTTGGTAACTGTAAGACAGCAACATACCGTTCAGACATGGGATTCATCTTTCCAAGAAGATGTGTCCACAAACAGAAGATGAGAAGGTTAGAATGTCTAACCAACCTATGCTTCGTGTTTGGGTAGCATAATGTATGCCATGTTGTGTACGAGGCCTGATATCAGTTTCGCTGTTAGCGTAACTAGTCGATATCAGTCCAATCCAGGTAATGACCATTGGATGGCCATTAAACATATCCTAAAGTATCTTAAAGGTACTCAGGATAAGTTGATAATATATGGAGGAAACGAACTGCAGGTTAACGGGTATACAGACTCCGATTTCCAATCGGATCCCGATGATAGAAAGTCTACATCTGGATTTGTCTTTACCCTTAACGGAGGTGCAGTATGTTGGAAGAGTTCCAAACAGGGATCTACAGCTGATTCCACCACTGAGGCGGAATATATTGGCAGCTTCTGAAGCCGCAAAAGAGGCTGTGTGGATAAAGAACTTTATCACAGAATTGGGAGTTGTCCCAAGTATCGAGAATGCGATTCCGTTATACTGTGATAATACTGGAGCCATTGCGCAAGCAAAGGAACCGAGGGCGCATCAGAAGTCGAAGCATGTGGAACGCAAGTACCACATCATTCGAGAGATCGTGTCGCGAGGGGATATTGTCGTGTGCAAGGTACCGAGTGAAGACAACGTAGCAGACCCGCTGACGAAGGCCATACCTCCGAAGTTATTTGATAAACACGTGGAGTCGATGGGTATTAGATACAATCGATATTGGCACTAGAGCAAGTGGGAGATTTTGTAGGGGTTGGTGCTCAGAGCGCCAATTCCCGGTTGTATTTTGTTAAATACTTCTGTAAAACATTATTATTAGTAATAATATATGCAGTTTCTATAATATAATCTATTCTTTTATATGGTAAAGACGTAATGACCTTAGAATGATTAGTCATGGTACAGTTGCAAAATCGTCGCAACGGACATTGAGTCGTATCATGACGTTGTCATTCTCAGACAGTTCCTGGTCAAGGTTTACACTACTTGGTCAGTATAGTAAACCCGTTGAGACCGGTACATGTCGTATACTGGAATATATGATTCCAATGGTTTCTCAATGAACCATAAGTCTTGGAGACTAGTATAGACGTGTAGGTGTTTATAGCGGATAAACACTGAACGACTCACCGAAGATTCTTAATGGATGGTACACCAGCGTCAATAAGAATCTTCTTGGGTTGAGTAGCACTTGTGATTCTTAGACTTGAGATGCCATTGTGGGCACATGAGACATCTTCTACACTTAGATGGCAGTCACGTCACCGATCTATTTAGATCAGACCTCCGCCTGTTCGTTGGGTGTAGATAGATCCTCAGGGTGTCCTATGTGTATCAAGATAGGATCCGTCAGTTCTGTGTATCAGAGCATAGGTAGTCCATATGATTAGCAATCAGATAAAACCATGGGCCCGTGGTAAGTTTAGAAGCTAGTTCTAAACATTCTTTTTGAGATTGCTAATAGAATAGTCGACTGGATAGTCCCGATAGATTTGACGTTTACATCTATATCTCTGGGATTTATCCGGATACCTGTGACGGAGGAATTATACATTTGCCATGACCTCGACCTGTATGGTTTAGCGAGAATTATCCGTGATCGTCATAATCTACGGGTGGATAGATTATGGACACGAAATTTGATTTCGTGACGGAATACCTGAACCTAGAGAGTCTCCATAATGAAACATACTCGTAGAGCACTAGAGCAACATTAATAAATAATATTGATTATTTATAAAGTCGTTTAAAGGTTAAACGCAAGATACATGCAAAAAGGACCCGATAGTCATTTACGTAATTATTGTGTATTTACATTTAATACTTGATTAATTTAAATACACATTAATTAATAGTCAAAATGAGTTATTTGACTTTTATCCTAAATGAATATATGTTTTTAATATTTAATGTAAATATTATACATATATTTAATATATTTGTATTTGATTAATAATTAATTGTTTAAATTGTTAAATGATTAAGTTAATTAAAATATAAATTTTATGTTAGGATATTTAATTTGTAATGATTATAGTTGCTTTATTAAAGTAAATAAATATCTATAAAGTTAGTTTAAGATATTTAACTTACTTTAACAAATTAATTTGAAATGAAAATTGAAATGAAATTTGTTATTTATGTCTTGTAATTTCGGCCAAGGCATTAATTAGCAAGTATAAATTGTTTCATTTGCTTTTCATTTCATTTAACCTAATACACTTTTAAAAGAGAAAGACACCATTGTTGAAGCAAAAAGAAAGCTTGAGAAAGAAAGTTAAACATCAAAAAGCTTGGATTTTAGTAAGTTTCTTGAACTTGCTATTAGTAAGGAATTTATTCCTTTTGTTCTAGGCTTTAATATGTGATATTCCTAGGATGTTCCTTTCTTTATTTCTTGTGTTTTTGATGATGGTTGTTTTGATGAAAGTGTTAAGCATGTGTAATGAAAGAAGTGTATGACTATTGTAGTTATATGTAATCTTTTAAGGTTTATGAAACCATGTTGCTATTCTAGTGTGTTGACCCACTCTTAAATGACCTAGATTTGATCTTGAGTTGTTTCATTGTGTTGAGACTTGAATTGGATGAAAGATTGATGATTGAAACATTTGATTTAATGTAATTAGCCTAATTTGTCCATTTTGTGGAAATTGAAAAATTAGGGTTTCAAACTAATTCCAAATTTGGGGGTTTTCATATATGTTGAGAATTTGGGTGTGTATATGATGCATGCAAAGTTTCATGTTGATTGGATTTCATTTGGATGAGTTTTGAAGCATGAAATGACCAAATGGTCAACTTGGGCACCATTTGGTGCTCTCGGCAATTTGAAGGAAATTTGGGGATTTTGTGGCTTTTGGTGTTTTGATGTTTTGAACATGCTAAGTTCATCTTAGAAATGATTTAGAATCATTCAAAATTGATTGGATCAATTTCGGACTAAAATGGACAAAATACCATATAAGGGTAATTTGGTAATTTCACTTGAATTTGATTCATTTGAAATTTTATTTCATTATTTGATTATTGGGTAATTAAATAAATGTGTTTATTTATTTAATCCAAGAAAAAGTTTTGAAATCTGAAAATCGGATTTTCACCGCTTCCGCTGCGTTACCGGATTCACCCCTATCAGCCCCAACAATGTGAATAGTGAGTGCAATGATTGAAAGCTTTTAAAAGGCTTGAGATGGAATATAACATTATTTTATTCCTTGCCTTTTTGACTTTTGAATTAAAGTTGAGTATATGTCTTATTTTATTTACTTTGTAAATATTAATAAATGATATACACAAAGCGATTTCTTCTCTCTCTCTAACTATGTACAGTAAACACGTTTTGCTTGGAGCCAAAAACGCATCTCTTCCTCTCCCTCTCTTTTCTCTTCTCTCTCTCACGGTTTCAAAGCCGATTTCTTCACAAATTTTTTCTGGTTTCAACCGAAATTTTGAGAACAAATGAAGGAGAGTAGTGCTAGCAAGACACACATGGGGTTGTATTATGGGGATAGGGAACGAATTTGTGAGCATGGAAAAGCTTGAAGCTTGGAGCTTCAATGGAGTCCATGCATGGCCAATCTTGGAGAGGAAGACAAGCCCAAAACCGAGCAGTCCACAGCACAAGGAGCTCCATACCGCGAGTTTGAGAAGCTTGAAGGCTTGTGTTCTTCATTTCATCAAAACACCCTCAATGTGAGTATGAAGCCGCCTTACTCTTTGTGTATTCAACTCGTTTTTTATGCATGTTTAATGATCTTGTGGGACTTGATTGAACATCCACAATGGTATCAGAGCTATTGGTTGCATAAAAAACGATTTAGGGTTCTTGAGCAAATTTGGGGCTTTTGGATTAAGCATGATTTTTGACAAATTGTTTGTTTAAGAATGCTTGTATATGATTGATTAGAGTTATATGTAATCAATTTGATAAAAAAAATTAATTGATTGATTTTCTCCCCCAATTTGCTAAATGTTGGCCAAAACTTTAATTTGGGTAAACTCATTTTAAGCATCAATTGATTAAATGGTTTATTATAGTATGCTTGTATGAGGTTGAATTGATGTTGTGCATAATCAATTTCATGAAATTTGGTTGGATCCATTTTTCCCCAAATTTTGGGCATGACAAATTTGGGTAAACTTGATTTTGAGCATGTTTAATGAAATTGGATGATTTAGAATGCTTGAATGTTTTTTAATTGTTGATTGATTAGATCAATTTGATGAAAGTGTTTGGAACAATTTTTCCCCAATTTGCTTGTGATGGCCGAATTTGGCAAGTGCCCTATTGTCTTGGATTTTTGATTTTTTGTTCATTGGATGACTTAGAAATCATTTAGGGATGTTGAATTTATGTTTGATTGGGTTCAATTGGATTGAATTTGATTTGGGCATAATTTCCCTCTTTGGCCGAGACATTAAAAGCATGTAATGGGTTTGATTTTCAATTTATGTGTTGGACATATAATAATGTATTGAGTATGATTAATTAGACTAATATGTTGTTTGGAAATGTTGATTTAGTTGATTAATCATATAATGCACTTTGTTTAATTGAATTGTAAAATTGGATTTTGTAATTTAATTAAAATGGACCTTAAAATTGGATTTGGGCCTTTATAGTTGTTATTGGGTTTATTGGACTTTGTTGTACAAAGTTGGTTTAGGCCAAAATTGGTTGGATCCAATTAGGCCCAAAACCGCTTAACCAAAAGGCCCAAATGCGACTAATAAACCTTTAACGTTTAATTGGGCCTAATGGGCCTAAATTAATTTATGGGCTTATGGGGTAACTCCCGGATTGGACTTTGGTTGCGGGTTTGACCCGAGTTGACCAAAAGTCCACGCCTCGAGAAATTAATTAAAAGCCCATTGGACTTTAATTAAATTAATATTGGATTTTAATCGGGCTTGGAGACCCGTAACGATTAAATTTGGAATTTAAGTCGTAAAGGTTTATTTTATAAAGTGTAATATTTAATTTGGAATTAAATAATGAATTAGAATTAATACGTATTTAATTGGATTTAATCACGTAATTTAATTTATTTGAGAAATCGTACTTTGAGTACGTGTTCGCAATACGAGTTTGACTCGAACAAAATCAAATCTTTGTTTGAACATTGGATGATCACTAATTATCAAGATTAATTAATTTGATTGATTGATAACATGCTTATATGAATACATGGTTGTGATGTTTGAATAATGTATATCGGATGGATATTAGTCGGGTGGGGCAATTTTAGAAATTGTTGTAATAAATTTGATTTATTAATTGGACCTGCGAGTCCAGCCTTATCTCCTATTCTTTGTATTCTCTTCTCACCTATTCCCCTCAATGTAAATGAGGTTTCTTTAGAAGTGTAGTGTAACGGGTAGAAGAAATATTAGTGCTAGCGGGAGAGAGAAAGTGAGAGATTTGATCTAGGATCAATTGTAAAATATCCATCCGCATATCATTATTATTTTACATATGCGCTTTATTATGTGTTTAGAATGCATGTTTAAGGGTGTATGATGATGAGACCTAACAAAGATAATTAAATTGGTTACCAATTTGCACACGAAAAGCCCTCATCAAATATCATGCGACTTTTCCTTCCATTGAGTGATTCTTGCTCAAGATCCTAGATTGGCATGGATTGTTGGCCAAAGTCAAGCCCTTGTCCGTCGAAGATGTGTTTGAATCACGAAGATTTGTTCCATATCGGTGTCGTGTCCAAGTTGTGGTTTGTTGGCCAAAGTCAAGACCACTTCTTGTCCATTGACATTGATTACGAAGCTTCCATGTCAATGGGTCCGCGCTTGACTGGGATCACTAGGTTTGTTGTGCCAAAGCCAAGGCCTAGTTGATTCAGAGGAAATAGGTTAGGGTATATATTGGATATATAGGCATATATATGATATATGTTTAGGACTTGGATGTCCCCTACTGGATCTAGGAGTTGGATGAGATCCAATTGATCTTCGAGATCTACCTAGTTAATTATCATACAATTTGTTGGCCAAAGTCAAGATTGTGTGATATTTAACGGGATCCTAGCCCCTAGGAGGAAAACCGGTTTCCCGAGTACTCGACAGAGGGTTAGAGGCTCGACGAAAAATAGTGGGAGGCAAGAATTGAATTTGCAATATTCGTTCAATTATTCGCCATACGCGCTCATTTAAATTATTTCGTCATTAGATTAAATGTTAGTTGGACTAATATTTAAATTGTTGTTTTAATAAACAGTTGGACTGTATTATATTTGATTATATATAATTGGATTATATTAATCAATATATTTGAATTAATTAATTTCAGTTTACAGTTGATTTTATAATTGGATTATAGTAATCAATGTAATTGAGGTTAATTAATTTGGATTATATTTGATTATATAGTTGGACTATTATAATCATTATAATAAATAGTACCATTAATCGTTGATTAAATAGTTGGACTATTAGAATCAAGATATAAAAATGAAAGATTAGTGTTTAAGACATAATCCTGGGTGGGTGAAAATGTATTTAAACGATTTTAATTTTCAAATTGGGAATAAATTTCAGGATGGTCCTGGAAAAATAATAACTTATTTTATTTGATAAAATAACGTATTATGCCTAAGCTTGGAGTTAAGCAAATAGTAGAGCATAATCTTTGGAAGATCATGTAATGATAACTTAAGTGCTTAATCCATTATGTTTGTCATAATTATGTTCACAACAAGTATTAAAATTGGATTTTAGATACTTAGTGTGGTACATAAAATATATATATTGATGTTCAGAATCAGTTTTGAACAGGATACTGACTTCAATTGAGATTTATCTGCGAATTGAAAACGGGACGAAAGTCGCTGTTTTAACCGTTAGATATCTGAATTTAGGAACTACCTTAGGGTTAGTACTTAAATTTAGAAACTGTTATAATGTAGCTAGTTTGACTAGAAACATTATCTCGATATCGCGTATAACCCGCTGCGGGTGTACCTTTATATTCTAGAACACTAAAGTGTTTTATTATATAAAGATGATATTGAGATAAACACATTAGATGTGAATAACAGAATTATATTTGAATATAAATGATATCTCAATTATAAACATGACAAATAAATAGCTCAAATTGATTTGATCAGTTGAGAAACTTAATTGTGGCATAGTTGTCAGGGACACTGATAAACAAGAATCGTATATCCGCACTTTTGAAGAGCGGATACCAGGACTGATTTGATTCCATTCAAATAAAGTCTACGAATCTAGTCTATTGGGCAAAAGTGCCTAAAACACTATTTACTTGGTAAAAGTGTAAATGCCACCGATCTGTTAGCCATACTTCATAGTGAAGCAAATGGGCCCATGTCTAGCTAGGCTAGATATGGATATGAATATTTCGTGACCTGTACGGATGTGGCATCGCGTATGGTTATGTGTTTCTTTTGAAACACAAATCGGAAACTTTTAGAGTTTCGACACGAAATAGACAAATAGACAGGCTAAAGTATTAAACCGTCATGGTAAGACTGTATGGAAAATACTTAAGCAATAAGTTTCTTGTATATATGAAAGAGTATAGTATTCTTTCAAATTAGGACTCTCCTGGAATACGTCAGTTTGATGGTGTGTCCGAACGGATTAACCGAATTTATTAGACATGATAAGGTTAATCACGAGTCGCTCTGAGCTACCATTTCCTTCAACGGATAAGCTTTAAATAGTGCAAGAACTTATTTTGAATAAGGTTCCATAATAATCTGTTTGACAGATATCATATTAGATATGAACGGGATAGAAACTGGGTTTCTCATTCTTGATAATTTGGGTATGCTAGGCATATGTTTGGATGATACCAAACTGAAACCCAAATAGGATAAGTGCCAAATGTAGGTTATCCTAGGGATACCATAAGTATTGTACTTATACACCTCACAAGAGAACAATTAGATTGTTACTCACCATACGGTTTTCCTGAAAGGAATACCGATATGCAGTGGTAAGTGGGAGGATAGTATAACTCGATGTTAATCGGAGTAATACTGTTCAAGGCACTGAATCTTAATGGAACATGAATAGTTCATCCAGGATGAGACTATTACCATTAATCTTCGAATACACAAGAACCGCGTAGGTCGGACAGAGTCAGAAAACAACCTGGGGTATGGGTTTCTGATCTAACCTCATAAAGATGTGAATCTTATTGAGGAATACCAACTGACTACGCATGAGGAAGTGATATAAGATATCAACTCCCTAATTATGGCAAAGTGCCGTATAATCCGAAATGGATTCCATGTATATCAACCAGTTTGGATACTAGTTGATGTACCACAAGGCATTGTGCCTAATGGTACTTAAAAGTCTTCTAGGAAGACATACATGGATGGCACACATACCAGCGTATAAAGCTAGGCTTTTAACGGAAAGGTATCGTTATCCACATTGTGTTGATTACGATTCACCTTTTACCTGTTGCCACGGTAAATCCATTTGGATACTGCAAGTTATTTGATCCATGATTGGATTATAACAAGCATTAGGTTCTTAGAATTATCGTTTTGATATAATCATAATGGTGTATGATTTAATTCAAAACGAAAATATTTCTTGTGTATATAAGGAGGTTAGTGGGAGCGCACTGATAGTGGTTGTCCTATAAAATAATGATAATACGTCATTTCTTGGAAATGCTATTCCCATAAAATAAATATCGTCGAAAGCTTGGCTTTCGCAATACTCTCATAGAAACCGTACATTGAAAAATGTACGAGACTTGGTGTATCATACGCTTGAGCATATGGATTCACAAACCAGGCCAGTCCGAGGGATAGTCACTGGATTGATGTTAAGAACATCCGTTAGTATCTTAGAGAACTAAGGATGCTGTCTTAGTCTATGGAGAAGGAGAACTTGAAGTGACTGAGGTCACTGTA
>SKCR01015894.1:0-20811 GCA_019454045.1 Zanthoxylum bungeanum
AAGGTTTTAAAGACATTACACAAGTGGCATTAAGAAATTCAAATACAAAAGTGCACACTAGCACCCTAAACAAACGGTCATGGACAAGACATTAGCCTTGGACAAGCTTGAAGTGTAGGTGTGTTACACTCCGCCTCTTAACATTCTCGTTCATATTGTTAATTTGATTTTGTTGTTGAAATGAAAATTTTATCAGAATAGAATTGTTGGGACTCCTTTGATTTGATTAATTAATGTTTACATCATGAATTTGTGCACTGGTTATTTTTCAGTAATAAATTGTTACTTTTTTTATCCTTTTCCAAGCATAGTGTACAAATTATTTCCAATTATTTGAACAGTTGGAAAGCCCGGAATCTAGGAAACTGAAGAATTTCTATATGCGGTTAACCAGAATATTTTGGCAATCTCTCCTTGTGCCATGGAGACTTTTATTTGCTTTTGTGCCTCTTTATCTATCATATTGCTCGTGGGTGGATAGCCTTCATCTGCTTTGTAATTTTCATCAGTGGGATAGCTTACATTGTTACAAAGCTCACAGATATTATAAGCTGTGTCACTGGTTTTTCTTCTCACTAGGAATGCAAGTCTCTACTTTCTTTAGTTGACGACGAATATAGCAAAGCTGCTGAAGTTCTCTACTTTCTTGCAGGAATAAATGCATATGTCATAGCATTACGGCATTAGCAAGTGGAACCTCATGGCCGGATTTAGTGGCAAGTAAGATTGCTGCTGAGAAAGACAGATAACAGCAGACTCTGCGATTGTGAATATCACATGCAGGTTTCACTCTTAGTAATTTCAGTGTAATATTATACTGATATTTCCTCATTTTCTTCCTGAGAATGGGTTGGAGTAGTATCTAATTCTTCCAAGCTGGCCGAGCTGGAGGAAGCCTCTTCAGTACGAGGAGGTTGGGAGATTGGGGCCGAGCTGATGACGATTCGACTTCTGAAATTCCTAGCAATGGCAGGGTCCGAGAAGGGCAGTTAGTAAACAGTTTGGGAGAGTCATACGCTAAAAGGTTATTTTAGCAACAGGAGACTCACACTAGAAGTCTCTAAACATCCTAGCAATGGCCACAAACAGTAAGTCTCTCCCTAAAACATCAAACCAAATACACGATAAATAACAAACCCAGAAAACCCGAACATCAAACACCCTAACCCACAACCCATCATTCGACCAAGAAACACATGCATCTTACACCACCCAACCAACCCGCAAACCACACTACACATTTACAACACAAAACAGAGGCATAAAAATGATAGGAAACATGAAGAGCAGGCGAGAACGAATACATGAACTTTTACAAGCAGCAAATGATCACGAAAAGTGTCAGTAATTGAGAGGAATGAGGTCGAACATAAGACTTACTTGATTCGAGAGTTTGTACAGAGAGTTGGTATGGTCGGTCTTGAAGCTTGTTGATCTCAGATAAGTGGGGAATAAGTCTCTTGCGCTTCGGAAGTGATGGTTTTCGTAAAAGAGAGAAAGGTGTGTTGCTTCCCAATTTTGTAGACAGCTCGGGGCATTTCTGGCCGTTAGATGATGAGAGAAGTTCGGATATGCTCCACGTGCCACTTTCAAGTTCCATATACTCAGATTGTGATGAACGGCTGTGATTGGAAACCCTTCGGTTGCCCCTTGAACGGTTGATTGTTTTGATTTTGGAAGGAGAGTCGTGGATGCTCGACAAGTGTCACGACCAGATTAAACCCTAAAAATGATTTGATGGATATTTATGAGGTAATGATGGTTTACGGTTTCCAAGGGACGGCTACCAGAAGGGTAAAAGGGGGGTTCCGCTTCAAGACACGAGCACCGACTGGATAGACATCAGAATCCTCAATGACCGAGCACATGAAGACGATAGAGACGACCTGATTGGAAGCTGAGGCAGTTTTTTGTGGCTCATAGAGGTAATCACCACCCGGTTGATCAGCACACACCTGACTTTGTAGTTCCCGGTACCAACTCGCACAACTCATTGAAACTGAGAACTATGAGACATATGTTGATGGTGTTTTTTGTGACAAAGTATTTGAACAGTACGGCAAGGGCAAAGATGGAATTTCTCCTATTGTGAGGACGAATATGCTAAGGATATTAGTCATTCTTCGACCAGGCATGGTGTTCAGACCAGGTTTCCTGGGTTTGACCGACCTGAGGACACATCATGATGCATATGTCAGAGACCGACAACATCAGAGCCGAGACCGACCACTTTAGCGCGGTAGCTCGGTTCAGCCCTATCTTTCCTCCTGGATCGGGAGAATGAGCTCATATATTTTTGGGTCAGTTCGGAAGTAATTGGAGTAGTTCGGCGCAATGATTGGCTGTCCACATGGCATCTGACATGAAGACCGGGACCGTTTGGACTTTTCCCTCTGACATGTACCACTGCCTGAAAGATCTTTACAGGCTGTCATCATAATTGTTGAGTGTGGCAGCGTATAAAACAGAGTGATTTGATGGGGAGTCTGATGGCAGGCTTGCTTTCAGCAAGGCAGTTGGGGCAGAGAGCCTTCTTTCGGCCGGAAATCCATGTGGCTGACGTCATAGAGATATGAGAATAGTGTTATAATTCTCTTAGTATATAAAGGGAGGGTAATCTCATTTGTATAGGTTGGTTAGAAAAAATCTCACTCAAGCGCTATTTGTAAAACACCACAAAACAAACAGCTCGGTAACATTTGACCACCCTTGAAAAGAGGTCGGCCGAGCTCGGTTTGGTAATAAAACCAATACTCTACTTTGTTCCCGTGGACGTAGGTTGAATTTATTCCGCCGAACCACGTAAATCCTCTTGTCGGTTTTGTGTTTGTTTCGTCTTCTGTTAAATTCGTTTTTGATCCCCATAACCAAACAAATTCACGGTTGGAGAAGGATTGTTATGAGATTCGTGATAGTTTTTCCTTATCAGAGACAGCTTTGCATGTTGCTTCTTTCACCTTCGAAATAGACATAATTTGCAGCTCATTTATAATACTGATGTAAGAGTTCGATGCTGGCTTTTGGTTTCGGCCAAATAAGAACAGAGTCCTCCAACTGTCTGTTTTATAAAGCAAATTTTATTGTAAAACAGACTTTATGACTACAAGCTGGAAATAAACAAGACTGGATCCCAAATAATTGGAAGGTCTAAACAAATGTAAACACGGATCCAAGGGTTTTGTTACAGAAGAGCACATGAATCAAGGCAATGCCCACCAGAAGAATAAGATTTTATTTAGCAGCGAAATAGAAGTTTGACAAGGGAACAAATTTAACAGCTAAATCTTGGATTCTCATTAAGATACATGCAAGCAAACAATGCTCTGATACAATCTCTTTTTGCCTCAATAGAAACTTGATTTAAGCAAGGGCACCCGTGCAAGCTGTGGCTGGAGCAGCTTCAACCTGTTTCTTTGCAGAACTGTATTTCTTGGTAATGAATCTACAAAAAATAAATAAAATAAAACAAAACACAGTGACAAAGAACATAAAGATGTCTGCTTTGGAGAACAGAAACTACCACGATACATTTTAATGACGTTCACTAAGCACCAGGTGAGGAATGGGAGAGCCAAAGAGGGTTGTGATTATTTTAATCAAAGAAGGAAAACAGAAAAAACAATACACATTCTAGTTGTTCAAAATACCTGAAGAAATCCCTCCACAACAATTCAAACATCAACCAGTTTGATCCAGTATCAGATGAGCCATTGCCATCATCATTCCTTTTGGAGGCAGCCGAAATACTTCACATAAAATTTATTTCAAAATGAGCACTAAAGAAAAATTCTAAAAAAGATAGCATCAGTAGCAAAATAAATTTGGTAAAAGAAAATTTTAGTTTGAGGAATACCTGGCAGCTGTTTTCTTTAGTTCATCAAACATGGAACGGGGAGAAAGGCATCCCATGGCAAGCCATGGAGAAATCTTGCAAGAGAAGTTTGCACCATAAATGCTGTCGTGGCTGCCATCCTTGGTTCCCTTGGGTGGTTGTGCTCGACACTCAGCTGCAAATTTTTTCAACCTCTCCAGTGCTTCAGTTTCCCCTCCCCTCATAGAACTGGCAGCTGGCTTTCCATCCTACATGATCAAGAAAGATGATATAGTTTCAGCCCTCAAAGCTTGGAATAAAATTCCATGTTCAATTTCAATTGACACTGATTAAAACAGTCAACTGTTCTAACATCAAAGACCATGCAATTGTAATGTCCGGCATAATAAATGGTTGACTTCAACATGAAAAGCAAAGCGACTTTCAACAAAATCTCAACATAGAACAAAATATGTGTGAATAAAAGCAGCAAAGGCTTAACAATTTACCATCACTTAGATATACTCCTAACCCGAAAACAGAAAATGGCCCTTGTACTGGCTAGTTCACAATCTAATGCAAATACTACTGTTTTTGCTTGTCTCCATGTTCTTTTAGGGCAAAGCTTTCGTAATTACACATTAAGATAAGAAGAAGCGCCATAACATCCAAAAGGGTTATGCAACTAGAAATCAAATTACTATGTGGAAAAACTAGACCGACTAACAATTATATCAGCAAATAGCTCCATTCTACAGGTATTGTCCAATCAGTCTTTTACTAACCCTTAAAAAAGGAAAAACATTCCCATTATGAACTTATATATCTAATTCCAACTAAACAATCACGCATAAGATTTCATGTGCAATTCCCTAGTCCCTACCCTTTTTTTTCCTTAATCTTTCATTTCTATTGGACTCAAAGTTATAAAAGCATGAATTCAGTAATACAAAACATGAGCAATATAAAGTATCACACTTCAGCAGTTTTTATCATAGAGGCCAAACCTGAGACATTGTAGCACTAAGACTGAGCCCCAGATCCAACAAAGATGGAACATCACCAGGTTCAACATCTCCACGAGACGGCATTCCCTTCAACTGATCCAATACCTCAATTGTCTTCCTAATCTCCAAGCCCTGAACTTTCTCTCTAAATCCACCATAATTAGTCGGCATCTCCTCCAACTTAAACGGCAAATCATCAACATGATACAAAGTGCTTCCCCAAAAGTACTTCACTTCAATTCCCTCCTCTTTCATCGCCGCCTCAATCTTCTCCTCCGATTTAACCTCATCACGGGACACCTCTCTGTGCGCGTACACTGCATCAGCTCCAATTGTTTTTGCCAATTCAACCAAAACAGTCTCAGGCTTTCCCACTCTCACCACAAGATCAGACCCACGTGCCTGTAAATTCTTGCGAAGGTTAGAAACCGACTCAATCAAAAACGAAGCCCGATACGGCCCCGTTTTATCAAACCCAGAAGAAGATTTGCCATAATCTCTCGGGTCGAAACAATAAACAGGCAGAACGGATACGCTCTCGTTATTGGCCGTGTTGAGAGATTCATTATCATGGACACGCAAGTCGTTGCGGAACCAAACAATGGAAGCTCGACGAATTGCGGCCCCATTGTTGGGGTCAAAAGGGCAGCGGGGGCCTAAAGAGAGAGGGCTTTGAAGAGGGTTAGCGGAGATTGTGGACTTGAATGAAATTTTGGTTGGAGAGAGAGTGGGGGAGGAGGCGGAGAGAGAGATGTGGGTGAGTGTGGAGGCTTGTGTGGGGACTTTGACCTTGTTTGGTTGGTGAGAAAATAAGGTTGAGATTTTGGGTTGAATGAAGAAAGTGTTGGCAGGGAGGAGTTGGGGAAGAGAAAATGAGTGGGAAAGAGTGGCAAATGGAGATTGCGAAGGGAGAATGGAAAGCGGGTTTTGCTCTTCATTGGAACTGTTTTCTGAGTTTTCAAGGTTCTGCTTGGGATCCATTTGAGCTTTGAAAATGGAAGATTGTGTTGCAGATGAAATGATGAACTGTGGAGATAAAGCTGCGGTTGGTTGTTTGGAGTCTGATTTTCGTGGCTAATTTTTTAAGACAAGTTGTTGTTTGAATTATTGTGTATTTGCGTTTCAGCCCCTCCTACCAACTCACGGTTGCACCAAACAATTTCAACTTTGATGATATACACTTCACCTCCTGCCACCTTCCTCTTCTTAGTTCTACTACTTCTTTACCCAAACTGCAGACCAAGCCCTAAATGCCCGAGCATGAGCTCAAGCTGAAAAGCCCTGTTCGGGCTTGGTTGAGCTAAGAGCTGGAAATCAACCGAGTCGTTCACAAACAGTTCTATTAGTATTTGGTTTAATTTAATATCGATTTGTTTAATAGTTAAGCTACTCGAAAATAATAGTTCGATTACTAAATAAGAACGACTTGTAAAAAACTTGACTCGATCATTTTTTAATTCACAAAAACTATTAGAAATATACTCGACTCGAATCATATCGACACAACTTGGCTCGATATTATATATTAACACATATGTGTGTGTTACATACATCTATGAGGAATTTATTTAAAATTTGAAAAAGTAAATAAAAAACTGAATTTTTTAAATTCGAGCTTGAGCTGAGTTCGACTCATTTAGTAATAGAGTTTTACTCAAACTGAAAAAGTTCGTTGTATTTACGTATATTGTGGGAGCGCACTGGATCGCATCCCAAAATAATTTTCAAAATCTTTACGGTAATTATACTAATTACCAAAAACAATTAATCATTTTTTTTCATTTTCGGTAATTACTAAAAATTAACAAAATAAATTTTTATTTATTTAATTTATCATATAAACTAAATAGTCATGTCAATAATTAATTTTATGCATTTAAACAATATATCTAATATTTTAATTAATCTTCATGCATCAAAAAAAAATTATCCAAGCATAATATCATATGAACAAATGTACAACTCTTGAACATAAGTATATATACAAATTTAATATAATTTATTTATTTATATACATGTTCATAAGATACAATAAAAATTTAATCTAATTAAATTACATGAATATATATGTGTTGATGGTGGTTTTTGGTCCCCAAGAAGTCAGAACCTCGAGGAAGGGTATAAAGGGTTTTCACTTCCTAGATAAGGGACCCAGGCCTAGGTAGTAGAGGATTACGACCCAACTAAGAGACCAAACTTGTTTGCATTTCAAGCCCGACCCGATGTGGTCCATGACTGCCGACATGACCTGATGAGAAGATATCAGATTCGACAGTGTGAGCATCTGTGAAGGCCGACCTGAGGTGGTCCATCACTAACGACCCGACCTATTGGCTCAAAAGGTTAGGACATATGTTGCTTCTATCTCCCGACCTGTTACGGCGGGCCAAAGTGATAATAATGATATGATCAGTATCAAATGACTTAATCCCTACATGGGAACTTACACCTTTCAAAGAGGTCTGACATGACATATTACAAGCTGGAGGTAGCGTGTGGCAGTGGACAATAGTAGCTTAGTTTAAAGAGATGTTATATGGCAGACCTACTTTCGGCAGAGCAGTTGGGGAAGAAAGCCATCACATTAATGGTAGATTTACGTGGCTGACGTCATGAGATTGTTGTAATAGTAGAATTTGTCCTACTATATAAATGGATCGAGAATTCATTGTAAATGGTCAGCCAAATTCAGTCGCTCATAACTTGTAATAGAGAGCAAAAAACTTAAGTGTAAGAGTGAGCTTGTAAGAGGTCGGTCATCCGAGCTTGAAAGATAGGGAGGTCAGACATACCCGACCACGTTATAAAAACTTCCTTTTTCCCTTGTTCCCGTGGATATAGGTTGGACCCATTCCGCCGAACCACGTTAAACCCTCTGTCTATTCTTTTTGTTTTCTCACTTTTTGCTAAGTTTGTCTTTGGTCCCCAAACCAAACAAATTCACAGTTGATGAAGGATTTTTCAAGGAGTGAGTTTTTCCCAATTTACCCCTGGAACTAAAATCAGTTGTCAACAGTTGGCGTCGTCTGTGGGGACCAGCACTAAAAGCAGCAAACATGTTGAGACAGTTGCAGGAAATGGTAACCATAGATCTTCGGAGGCTTCGATGACGGAGTGGATGGAGAAAATAAAAGAAACTATACGAAATGAGAGAGAAGATACGAGAGAAAGAGAAGAAGCTCGGAAGGAGAGAGAATCAACACAGGTCTTCATGAAGACCATGTTGGAGAAGTTGGAAGAGAAAAATGGTGAAAGATGGGGAACGGGCCCCGACCAAATAAAAGAAGAGATAGTAAAGGGAAAAAGGATCGTTGGAGCATATGGAGATGGCGATAATAGGAAGAGAAATACCCATGGGGTGAGATCTATAGTCATTTCCGGAGCCATGCCGGTGGGAGAGCTATGGGAAGAAGATGAAGGCTGGAAAACTCCGGAATCCTCCGGCAATAGCCCATGCTTCGCGGAGAGCGACTTGGGACGATATCCGGGGAAGGGAATGATGTCCTCAGTTACGGAAGACACTGTGCCCGAGGTGGAAGACACCGGGAAGCCCGAGGTCGATAGTATGGAAGCTCCGAGAGCTAGATGAAGAGCTGGTTTCGGAAGGAGATAAGAAAGTTGGAGGAAAGTATGAAAGACCAATCAATGGGTGACTAAGACATAAAGACAGTGTCTCTTTTCACGAAAGAAATTATGGCGATGGAATTTCCAAGGAGATTCACCATGCCCTCCATGGATATTTATAAAGGCGGCTCGAGGCCCCAAGTCTCATATTGAGAAGTTCGTTTTGTTTATGGAAATTCAAGGAATGGTCAGAGAAGCCATATGTAAGGTGTTTCCTTTGACCTTGGGCGGGTCAGCCAGCTTGTGGTTCAAGAATTTTACCCTGGGGAGTGTCAACAACTTCGATCACTTGAGGAGATCCTTTGTGCGGTATTTCAAAGGGGCGTGTGTACTAAGGAAGACGATGGGGCATTGAGGTTGATGAAGTAAGGAGACGACGAGTCTTTGAAGAGCTTTGTCGATAGGTATCACTGTTGGGTTCTCCTAGAACATGCCAAGGATCTATTAAGCATAAAATTGTGTGAATTAACAATTAAGTTACGGAAAAATACTCACTTTGATCGGCAATGGTGGATGTGTTAATAACAAAAATTCACAACCTTTGTCAATTGCTCCAAGCTCTCCTTTGTATGTATGTTGAGCTCCAAGCTTGATCTTTGAATTCCAAACTCAATGGGATAGTTTCCCTATCACCTTTGTTGACTCATTTGATGTGCTAGCATGCAAGATTTTGAAACAAAATCAAGAACACATGAACTCTAGGTTCACGCCACTTTGGAGAGAATGAGAGGAAATGGATTCGGAAATTAGGCTTAAGGGAGAGAGAGTGTTTAACTTGTTTTGTGTAATTGTTTTTCAAAAATCAAATACACTTTTCCAAATATCCAAAGTTGGTAATTGTCAATCACAAGTCAAAATAAAATAATGCTTGTGTAACTTACAAGCTAACACCAACTAACAACTTCCATCAAGCTAAAGTGACAAAGTTTACTAGTGATGTGACTTGTGGGCCCCACTTTAAATTCAAAATTCGAGTGGGCCTGCTAAACACATTTCGGGCTCATGTTTGTTAATTCCGAATTAACGAATTTTCTGTTGCAACTTAATTAAATCAAATTTAATTAAATAATAATGCCTACAAATAATTAAGAAATTTTACGAATTAATTCTATATTAATCTGCTCGCCCGAATTAAAATCTAATTTTAATTTCGCGTTTAAATCTAATTTATTTAATATATCGAATATATTATTTAATCGATCAATTCCAAATTAATCGTTCTCTCTCTACTATTTGAATTTTATCCCAGATAAATTCTTTCCGCAATTAATCCTAGATTAATTTTTTCTCTCTCATAATTAATCCTAGAATAATTATGTACGAGTCAAATGTCATCGGTGAATCTTTGGGAAGTGACCCAAGAGATCCATGGATATGTTGGCAGTAAATACGGTCATCGGACTATCCGAATATGTGCGTACCCGGTACAACATTCCTACCGATTTACAAGACATGGTTGGCTTCTAGAAAAGCACCGTGCCTACCCAATTCACCAGAAAATATTCTTTAAAGGAATATATAATCTTTGTCAGGCGTAGTATACGTAGTATTACGTATTACGATCCAGTATCGGATATCACATGCTAGGCCTAGGGCTGGAATTATGTCTGCCCCGTACGAAGCATATATTGGATCTCTGGTAACTAGTCTCTATAATCGGATAATCATAACCTAGTCATATTATCCCGATAACTGCAGTACTTAAGAGTACTAGTTCCGTATCCTACGTGATCATCATCTCCATATGACTGAAGTGATACTTCCATCTTGACATCACACCCAACACACTACGATTCTAAGTATACCCAGAAGAGGCGTACACAGAACCTGTTAAAGCCCTGGACGACCAAAACCAAAGTATACTGATTGTCGCAAGTATTAGCGATGCAAGTCTCAAGTTAAGATCAAATACACCTACCCTGATTCGGATTCCCATAGACACATTGTCATACTACCAACAAGATTCCGATGGGTCTATCCAGAGTGAAGCTGTTTCCGTACCATCGGTAAACAGAACCTCCTATTATACTTGCATGAGTATCCAATACCCAAATATATGAAAACTATGACGTTACACTTCCATAACACGCACAAATGTAATACTAGCCTATTTCGCATTATCGATGTCCAGTCTCGATTAGACTACGACTAGGGATATTTAATGATTAAACCTTATGTGGATTAATACTGTCTCATATCTTATTAATCAGGTACTAATCATATGGACTTTTATCATTTATATATCCAAGTAATCTAATTACAAAATGATAAAAGAGCAATTTCCTTTGTCACATAGTTAATTTGTACAACAACACCATGTTATGTACAAATAGTGATGCTATGGGTCATAATTGTCCAACAATCATGACATGATTTTATAGGTCAGGGCGTATGAGTCCCCGGAGGCCTTGGAAAGTTTTAAGGGAGCTCTCAGGGTCGGGAGATTGTGGTCCCATTTGAGGATCCAAGAGATACTGGATTATACCACGGCTTTGGAACAATCAATGAAGTTTGTGTTAATGGAGGAAGAGAAGAAGATTTTCCAAGGAGGAGGCACCCAGAGGACTAAGATACTCAGGCCGGAAAGGCGATGTGATGTGGTTAGAGACACGAGGAGACCGGTCCCGAGGCAGAAGGAGTTCAGGCCAGTGCCTCTAAGTAGTCAAGTTCAGGAGAAAAGGCCGCCTGCCCAGGTTAACCTCGTTACCGGAGGGAAAGTGTACACCTCCATCAACAGACCTCAGGCCCCGATAGTTCAGGAGGTCCTGGATAAAGGTCTATTGAACGAACCGACCCGAGGTAGTTTCCGAATGAGAAAAAAGACAATCGGTCTTATTGTATGCACTATAATGCAATAAGGCACACCACTGAGCGATGTAGAGACCTACGGGAGCAGTTGGAAGACTTGGTAAAAACAGCTATCTGGGCGGCGATGGGATATTTTCAATAGAGTCTCTCTTAAAATGATCCACAAAGAGTTGTAAGATTGATGAGCGGAAAATATATCAATATTTACCGCTCAATTTACTTAATATTTTGTTTAGTTTCTCGGGTTTTATGAACGTTTTGATGTGTTTTAGTTTATTTTGCAGATAAAATAATATTGAGACACAATTAAATCATTTAGGACGAAATGTGGGTCAAATAAAAGCAAAATTTGGACTTGATATATTAATTTTGGAGATTGGAAACTTGAAAGAGCGTTTTAACGAAGTGCAGTTTTGAAAATTCCAATTTTGCGCATCTGTCGTATTTTGGGCATAACGTTTTACTCCGATATCGGATTGAGCTGATTCAAGTTCCAGATTAAAGAATACTCAAAGTTCTACAACTTTAAAAGAAAAAATAATTTCGAATTCGGATGATTTCATGCCCGAAATTAATGAACCATCCAGAAGTGTGTTGTGTGTAATTATTAAAGTCATTTTCAAAGCAAAAAATAAATTAATAAATAAATAATAAAAATGATCAAATCACCACCAAACATGATAAGCAATTAGTGGAGCAATTAATAATGGATTTGGTGGAGTAATTAGTGGAGTAATTAGTGGAGCAATTAATAATGGATTTGGTGGATGATTTGATGGAGGCAAAATTTTGCCTATAAATACCAAGCAATTTCATTAGTAAATTCATACTTTCTTCTAAGGAATTCCTTAAGAATACTAAGAAGATTGTATATTGTTTGTTTATTTATAGCTTTCAGTAATTAATTTCCGCTTTCGCACTTTCTTTTCTTTACTTTCAGTTTTTACTTTCCGCAATTTACTTTTACGCACAGTACTTTTCTTTCTTTAATTTTCAGTTTTTACTTTTCAGTAATGAAGATGTAACTCCCCTTTGCTGGGGTAAAAGGTAAAACTTTTATTACTAATATTTAGATTAATCTCCATTGATTATAATAAATAAACTAGTTAAAACCTGACTTAACGAGGATACCGTCATATTGGTCGGTTGGTAATTATTTAAATTGGTTTTAACCTGACTAAACTGGATACCGCCTGATTGGTCGGTTGGTAATTAATTATTAATTTGACTTAATCTGGATACCGCATATATGGCTGGTTGGTAATTATCATGCAAAGTTAATATATTATATTAAGGGAGATATCTAAAAGAGAAGTAATAAAAGTGGATCATTTTACCTCAACATTTTCTTTTATTATACTTTTACTTTATTTACTTTTCAGCAATTTACTTTCAGCATTTACTTTTCAGCAATTTACTTTCAGCATTTACTTTTCAGTAATTTACTTTTAGCATTTACCTTTCAGCATTTAATTTTTAGTATTTAATTTCAGCATTTACTTTCCGTCATTTACTTTTCAGCAATTTACTTTTCAGCATTTTACTTTATGTCTTTTATTTTATTTAAGTTTTTACTAGCCCTAGTTATGTGTCGTAACTAAATTAGTTATCCGGGGTTGTGATGAATTCTAATATCACCGGTTTAAAATGGGTTATTTTATAGTTTGGGTAAGTTAAAGGTTTACTTATTAAGTCTTAAGCTTAATGCGTCTTGTTAATTGGCCACTAATAAGATTGATATGGTAAATCTAAAATAAACTTGACAAAGGAATTTTAGGTTTCAGCCTTAGACTTAATAGCCCACGATCTTCCTTGATGATATATAACCCTTTAATAGATTTCCTTACAGGATAGACATATACCTGTCGGGCGGGGGTAGCCATAATTGGAACTTAAACTTAATGAATCCATGTAATTTGGTTGACATAGACATATGGTTCAATTGGGTTGTACTGGGTATTTGCGTCTGACCATCGACAGAGGCTTTCGCATAATTTAGTGTTCCAGGTTAGTAAACCGATATATTACACAAAAATGAAATAACCACTTCATCTTTAAAATGATATTTTCTTAAACCTACTTTCGCGCAATTTTATTTACTTGTTTTTAAATTCAAAATCATAACCATTTCAAATCAATCAATCAACTTGTTAGATACTAGTAATCATTTGACCTCATAAAATTAATAGATTAGGTATTAAGTCCTCGTGGGATCGATACTTTTTATACTACTTGAACGATACGTGCGCTTGCGTTTTACGCGTGTGTGTAAGCACCGGTCAAGTTTTTGGCGCCGTTGCCGGGGACTTATTTATCTTTTACTATTAATTTTGAGGTTAGATACCTTTACTTGTATATAATTTCTTTTCACTTATTGTTTTTGTTTTCTTGTGTTTCAGGTTCTTAGAAACTACATGAGACAAACCAGAAGCTTTGAACTCCGACCTCTTGACCCATAAATTGAAAGAACCATCAGACAATTGAGAAGGGAAAGGCGAGAAGGCCAAGAAGCAATCATTAACATGGAACCTGAACCTTTGAACGTTGCACCACCGATTCCCATTCGAGACAGAACCATTCCGGTGGTTGACGGACTCATTTCTTGTATTGTATTTCCTCCCTTACCAGCAAATATGGGTGACATCAAAATATGCATCCAGATGATTAAGCAGTCAGTACAGTTTAGGGAAAATGCAACTGAAGATCCTAATGCCCACATCAGCAACTTCCTGGAAGTTTGTGGTACTTTCAATTACAACCGAGCAGCTGAAGAAGCAATGAGACTTCGGGTTTTTCCATATTCCCTGAAAGACAGAGCTAAAGCTTGGCTACACTCGTTACCAGCAGGTTCCATCACAACTTGGAACACTCTAGCCACCAAATTCCTTGCAAAGTACTTTCCACCAGCTAGAACTGCAAAGTTGAGGAATGACATCACATCCTTCGTGCAACAAGATTCAGAATCCTTTTACGAAGCGTGGGAAAGATTCAAAGATTTACTCCGGAAATGTCCTCATCATGAGATCGCAAAGTGGCTACAAGTCCAAACCTTCTACAATGGACTTTCTGGAATAATGAGAACCACAATTGATGCTGCTGCTGGAGGAGCTTTGATGGCAAAAGGAGAAGATCAGGCCTGTGACTTAATTGAAGAAATGGCCAAAAAAATTCTTTATGGCCAACAGAAAGGAGCATGATCCAAAGAATTGCAGGAATTTATGAAGTTGGAGCCAACACAGCACTGAATTCCAAGCTGGATATGATTTACAAAATCTGGAAACTCTTAACATGACAGTTAATGGTGGATCCACAAGTAAAGGTTGGAGGAGTACATGAGTCAGAATCTTACAACCAACAAGAAGAGACGGTGAATTATGTCAACAATTTCAACAGACAGAGGAACAATCCATATTCCACACCTACAACCCAGAGTGGAGGAATCATCCCAATTCCGCATGGAGCAACAATCAGGGAAAATGAACAACCCACCACCTGGATTCCAACAACAGAACAAAGGCCAGTAGTAGGCAAATGAATCAGGAATAATAGAAGTGTTGACCCACTTGAAAAAGATAGAAGCAAAACACGACTTTCAAGCAGCAAGATATGATGTTATGTTTCAATCCCAAGCAGCATTAATTCAAAGTCAATCTGCTTCTATTAAAGCACTGGAGAATCAAATTGGACAACCGGCCAATGCTCAGAGTTACAGACCGCCAAGTGACCGGCGTAAACACACACGTATAACGTAAGCGCACGTATCGTTCAAGTAGTATAAAAATATCGATCCCACGAGGACTTAATTCCTACTGTTGTTATTAATTGTTGAATCTATTTATTTACAAATATCTAATTAAATGGAGAAGAGAATGATTGTTTGTTGGTTGGTTGAATGTGGTTTTCCTTAATTAAAATAAATAAAATAAAAAAAAGAAAATACTAAGTAAAATAACAAAAGACTCAAAGATCTAGGGTTGTGAATCTTTCTAATATCTTTTAAAAGATGAATTGATTATTTTATATTTGTGTAATAAATCGGTTTACTAACCTGTAACACGAAATTATGCGAAAGCCTCTGTCGATGGTCAGACGCAAATACCCAGTTTAACCTAATTGAACCATATGTCTATGTCAACCAAATTATCTAAATTCATTAAGTTTAAGTTCCAATTATGGCTACCCCCGCCCGACAGGTATATGTCAATCTTGTAAGGGAATCTATTAAAGGGTTATCTATCCTCAAGGAATATCGTGGGCTATTAAGTCTAAGGCTGAAACCTAAAATTCCTTTGTCAAGTTTATTTTAGATTTACCACATCAATCATATTGGTGATCAGACAACAAGAAGCATTAAGCTTAAGACTTAATAAGTATACCTTTAAATTACCCAAACTATAAAATAACCCTTTATAAACCGGTGATATTAGAATTCATCACAACCTCAGATAATTAACTTCGTTACGACACATAATTAGGGCTAGTAAAAACTTAAATAAAATAAAAGACATAAAGTAAATGCTGAAAAGTAAATGACGGAAAGTAAATGCTGAAATTAAATACTGAAAATTAAATGCTGAAAAGTAAATGCTGAAAAGTAAATACTGAAAAGTAAAAAAGCTGAAAGTAAATTACTGAAAAGTAAATTGCTGAAAGTAAATGATGAAAGTAAATTGCTAAAAAGTGAATAAAGTAAAAGTATAATAAAAAAAAATGTTGAGGTAAAATGATCCACTTTTATTACTTCTATTTTAGATATCTCCCTTAATATATATATTAACTTTGAATGATAATTACCAATCAGCCATATAGGCGGTATCCAGATTAAGTCAAATTACTAATTAATTACCAACCGACCAATCAGGCGGTATCCAGTTTAGTCAGGTTAAAACCAATTTAAATAATTACCAACCGACCAATATGGCGGTATCCTCGTTAAGTCAGGTTTTAACTAGTTTATATATTATAATTAAGAGAGATTAATCTAAATATTAGTAATAAAAGTTTTACCTTTTACCCCATCAAAGGGGAGTTACCTCCTCATTACTGAAAAGTAAAAACTGAAAATTAAAGAAAGAAAAGTATTGTGCGTAAAAGTAAATTACGGAAAGTAAAAACTGAAAAGTAAAGAAAAGAAAGTGCAAAAGCGGAAATTAATTACTGAAAGCTGTAAATAAACAAACAAGATACAATCTTCTTAGTATTCTTAAGGAATTCCTTAGAAGAAAGTATGAATTTACAATAAAATAGCTTGGTATTTATAGGCAAAATTTTGCCTCCATCAAATCATCCACAAAATCCATTATTAATTGATCCACTAATTGCTCCACCAAATCCATTATTAATTGCTCCACTAATTGCTTATCATGTTTGGTGGTGATTTGATAATTTTTATTATTTATTTATTAATTTATGTTTTGCTTTGAAAATGATTGAAAATGACTTTAATAATTACACACAACACACTTCTGGATGGGTCATCACTTTCGGGCATGAAATCCTCAGAATTCAAAATTATTTTGTCTTTCAAAGTTGTGGATCTTTGAGTTTTCTTTAATTTGGAACTTGAATCAGCTCAATCCGATATCGGAGTAAAACGTTATGTCCAAAAGACGACAGATGCGCAAAATTGGAATTTCCAAAACTGCACTTCGTTAAACGCCCTTTCAAGTTTCCAATCTCCAAAATTAATATGTCAAGTCCAATTTTTTGCCCTTATTTGACCCCATTTCGTCCTAAATGATTTCATTGTGTCCCAATATTATTTTATCTGCAAAATAAACTAAAGCACATCAAAATGTTCATCAAACCCGAGAAACTAAACAAAATATAAGTAAAAGGGGCGGTAAATATTGATATATTTTCCGCTCATCACACCCCCAAACCTAACATTTTGCTAGTCCTTGAGCAAAACCAACAAAATAAAATACAAGAAACAATTAAAATTAAACTAAGCCACTTTAGTAGGGATCACGGTTGCATTTAGCATATGCAACAAGCCTTTAAACCCCTAGGTGTCCCTAGTGGACGAGTTATAGTCTTGTGAGGCTTACAACAACGATACCCACAAACGTTTTAAAAAGGTAAAAAGATAATAAAACTAATGCTCACAAAAGCAAAAGCGAAAAGACAAGAGAAAATAGAATAAAGAAGTTAGTGACTAATCATGTGAAACTTCTACTCCTCCAAGTACTAGTTGTTTTATTTCTTCTCTAAATTACTGAATAAGTAAATTCTCCTTATATTTAACCATTCTCCATATGCACACGCCGACAAAATATTAATCAACTCATTTTGCCCACAACAGTCATAAGTGCAGTTGATAAGAGAGTAATATTTTTGTCCTAAAGTTTTATCAGAATTCACACCTTTTTTGCAGCAATGGAATAATTGTTCTGATTTTTTTCTTTGATTTTTGATTTATTTATATACAATATCTTCCATCTATGTAGCGAGTGTTGGGTTGGTGGCTCCCAAACCAGTTGGCTTTAGGGCACCAGGTGTAAACACCCCTACAGACTTAATTACTCAGACTTCAGATATATATATTTTTGCAGCATCTTTGATCCATGTAGCGAGCTTTTGGCCAGTGACTCCCAAACCAGTTGGCTTTAGGGCAGTAGGTGTTTAAAACACCCTTACAGACTTAATAACTCGGATCTCGGGCGTTTTTTTTAATTACTTCATTACTTTTAGAGAGTTTCCTCCGTTCCTCAAAACTAGAGCACTGAATATTACAAACTTTTCAATTTTAGCTCATGTCCGTATGTTACAGCATATTGATAATATCTGCTAACTGAGCATATGAAGATCCATTTTAGTCAGTTTTATGGAGAATTTACAAATTAAATAATTTAAAATGAAATAACAAAAACTAACTTGTTTCAAAAATGGTTTGAGATACGTCTTAGGAGTGAAAATTCCTTACATAGCGATCTCTTACCAATTTCCAATTCACCTTTTTAGTCAAAATAAAAACACAAAAACACAAAAACACAAAATTTTTTGTAATTTTTGAACAATTTTCAATTTTTTTTTTGTATTTTTCGAAAAATTTTGGACTAAAAATAAAAACAACACCACAAACTAAAAACAGGTACTGATCAACAATTCCCTCCCCAAAACCTAAATGAGACATTGTCCCCAATGTCTTAAACAGTAGAAGAAGAGTTTAGAAGATAATACTACCTGTAGCTGAAATTCTACAGGAAATTAAAGGTTAAGATCCAGATTAATCCGACGCCTCTTACCAAGATCGTCTCGGACCAATTTATCTTTGAAAGGATAGGGTCAACTTGTGGTTCATAGGCTAAGAGTTGGTCTATTAGATCCGGAGCAGTTCTGGCAGTGTAGAGGAGTTCTTTCATAGGTTTTGACACGAACCAATTTCTCCGAGCATCATCAAGAAACACACAAAGAAAATCATAAAATCCATCAACGTTAAACAGCCCAATTAGTTTCTGGTGTATGTTCAGGTTCGCCCAAGATAGCACTAAAAAAATTTCCTCCAATGTGCCCAAGCCACCTGGGAAGCAATAAAGCATCAGCACAGTTAATCATTTCTACTAATCGTTCACATATCTGGCACGATCAGTTCCTCTCCGTTTGATGGTCCAATAAGATTTACCTCTGCCAAGGGTTTTGGATGATTCCTAAAACGTGACTGCCTCCTTCTTGCACGGCCTTTGAAACAATCCCTATTAGTCCAAGATTGCCTCCGCCATATACTAAGTGCATATTCCTTGCAGCTAAGACTCGACCCAATTCCTGTGCTGCCTCTACGTATTGTGACTTAACACCAACACTAGTACCGCAAAACACACAGATGTTTTCAACTCGTCTTCTTGAAGTGGCTTCCATGTTTTACTATGGATGTCTTCAAAATGCAATGATGAGTTGAATTTATAGTACTTGAAAAAGGGTGAGTAATAATAGCACTAGTATCTTCCATAGGACGTTTTTATCTAAAAACAAAAGAAATCGTGAAAGATAAAAAGTCTGGATTCTGTCTACGAAAATAAAATAATTACAACAGAAAAGCAATCAAAGCAATAATTAAGGCAACAGAATTGTGTACGCAATACGCCATCTGCTTAGTATAAATTCATTAGGATGAGTCTCAAGAATCCATTCCTTACTCAGCCATCGCTAATGAATTATCTCTTATCTTTGCCAAACACCATTCCTTCTGTCTTATCCTTTGGTTGAGCTTTTCCTAAAAATATAACACACAAAATAAAAACTCTACAACATGTATACACAAAATATAAAATAGAATTACAACAAAGTGCATGGGTTGCCTCCCTGCTAGCGCTAAATTTTTCGTCTTCAGCCAGACGTGACTGAAATCCATATGTCAATGAGGTTTCAGCGTCGTTTTAGATGTCCGATTAAAGATAATCCCATGAGCGTTGCTTTTGAAGGGTCTCTTCCAATGGTAAAGGGGCAAAAGACTTTTGTCCCATTCAGTGCTTGTGCCAACTTTTTAACCTTTGTTGCTCCAGTGGTTCCTGAAAGAAAAGAAATAAAATCAGGAGGTCTCGTATGGTGCTTGACTTGGAAGCAGATTCCAATTTTTTTAAGTTTTTGGGTGATATCTTTGATCTGTAACTCCCCAAAATAGTGATGTTTTCTCCTGAATGCCTGAGATCTTCAATTGGTCAAACTGTTGCTCCTCATTTGCTCTGCTACTTGCTCCACCTTTTCTTCACAGATGAATTTTAAAATTTTCGTATTCAATTCTTCATCCGTCATTTGTGAAATGCATCTCCATAAGTGTCATCTGAGGATGTAAAATTATGTCTGTTTTTAGGTCTTCATCCTCTGATCTGAGTGAAATGATTGGCTCAGGTAGATCTTCTTCAAACATTTGTGCAATGGAGCTCCAAGATCTTCATTTGGAGGATAGAAAGTTTTCATCCTCCTTTTTTGGTGCAGTTGGTACAAATAGCTCAGCTTCTTCATCCGTCTCAGAGTTCGAAGAATAATAAAAATCAATTGAGACTTTGTTGGTTCAGGCTTCTGAACTGATACCTATGATTCTTGATACTACTGCTCAGCCTCGTCCTCTGTTATGATGTCATGATGAATCTCAGGATATTCGAAGGCTTCTTCAGTATTATTTGAATTTGCTCCGTGAGATATGTGATTCAGATTATCTGTTAATTGTCTACTTGATCTGTCATCCTCTGTATAGACGCCACTTGACTCTGAATTTGTGCATCAAATTGAGTTCCCGTTCCTCGAACCAATCTTGAGCATGTGAATCAACTGATCTTCCTCTGATGGTTCTGATTGTTGATGAAGATCGTAGGTAGATGGTGGATAACTGGAAAATATGATGGTTCTTCGTACCTTGAATGATTCTGATAACTCTGCCACTCTTGAAAAGTATATGCATTGATCACTCGAGTGGTTACCATCACAAATTCACATCTCCCCATTTCGTTCTGATGAACAAATGTAGTATTTCTGATTCTGACAACCAGTGATAGCTGTTGGGCTGGACAACAGGCCTCAGAAAACCGGACTGTTGCTCCCAGATTTGGAGTGTATCTTCTAGTA
>SKCR01015895.1:0-26425 GCA_019454045.1 Zanthoxylum bungeanum
TTTTAATTGTTAACTGATTAAATTAATTAAAATATAATATTTTTACAATAGGATAATATGATTAAATGACATTAGTTGCTTTTGTTGACTTTAAATAAATATCTTAAAGTAGTTTGTATGATTTTGTGCAAGTTGATTTAATGATAATTGAAATTAAATTGAAATTACAATTTCTTGAATTTGGCCATGATTTTTCGGCCAAGGTGTAATTGTTACACATATAAATTGTTTTTCATTTTTCATTTCACTTAACCTAAAATACACTTTATTACAAAAAAAAAACTCCATTGAAGAAACTTTGAAAGCTTGAGAGAAGAAAGACTTATCAAAGAAAAGCTTGGAATTAGTAAGTTTTTCAAACTTACTATGAAGAGGAATATGTTCCTTAGGTTCTAGGCTTCAACATATGTGTTCTTAGATAATTTCTTTCTTTATTTCTTTGTTTTTTTGTTGATGGAAGTTTGAATGAAGTGTTGAGCATGTATGGTGAAGAAAGAATGTAACTAGTGTAGTTTTATATGTATTCTTTTAAGGTTATGAAACCATGTTGCTATTCTAGAGTTGTTGACCCACTCTTAAATAACCTAGATTTGATCTTGAGTTGTTTCATTGTGTTGAGACTTGAATTGGATGAAGATTGATGATTGAAACATTTGATTTAATGTATTAGCCTAATTTGTCCAATTTGTGGAAATTGAAAAATTAGGGTTTCTAACTAATTCCAAATTTGGGGGTTTTCATATATGTTGAGCATTTGGGTGTGTATATGATGCATGCAAAGGTTCATGTTGATTGGATTCATTTGGATGAGTTTTGAAGCATGAAATGACCAATGGTCAATTTGGGCACCAAGTGGTGCTCTCGGCTTTGGATGAGGAATTGGGGATTTTTGGTTGCTTTGGTCTTTTGATGTTTTGAACATCATAAGTTCTCTTAGAAATGATTTAGAATCATTCAAAATTGATTGGATCAATTTCGGACTAAAACGGACAAAAATACAAAGCAAGGGTATTTCGGTAAATTCACTTAAAATTGTTTTATTGAATTTATTTTCATAATTTGATTATTGGAATATTAAATAAATATGTTTATTTAATTTATCCGAGAAAAAGTTTTTGAAATCTGAAATCGGATTTTTCACCGCTTCCGCTGCGTTACCGGACTCACCCCCCCTAAATACCCCTTCAAACTCTTTTGGTTCACTAATCCAACTTTTTCCTCGTTGTTTCGCTGTTCGGGGGGTCGCCTGTTTTCACTCCGTTTTCGCTGCTATTTTTGTTGTATTTTCGGGTCACTTGTTTTTTGATAATTAAGGGATTGGTTTTGAGGATTATTTGGACTGGTTTGGGGGCAGTTTTCGAAGGGTTTTCGGGGGCAGTTTTCATTACTATTCGTGGCAGTTTTGGGGACTGATTTGGGCATGCAGAGAGGGGTTTTATGGCGGCAGTTTTGAGCAAGGGTTTTGCGGCAGTTTGTCTAGTGGCGTTTTGGTGCGTGAGGGGGCTCTTGATGTAAAGGGGCATGGGGGCGTTAGTTTGGTGTTGATGATTAAGCTAGGGGCGTGATGGAGGTGCGGGGGAGTTGGGCGTGGAGTGTGGCATGCTAAGCGTTAGTGGGCTACGTGTTGGCAAGAGGCGCTGAGGGCTTGATGAGGCTAGTGACGAGGCGTGAGGCTGTGGAGGGGCAGGCTGGGCGTGTGACTTACGAATGATCAAGGGCTGTGAGAGTTGGCGAGGCATGCTGGTGCAAGGTAATGTGTGAGGAGCAAGTGTGCTATGAATAGGCTAGATGGTGAGAGAGTCAGGGCAGAACGTGGCTCGTGAGGGCTGATAAAGGGCGAGAGACGAGAGAGATTTGGAATTTCGGAGTGATTTTTGTTTTGTTTATTTTGCCGTGAGTCTCTGCGAGGGTTTGTTAAGGGGGTGAATGGTTCTTTTTATAAGCCAAGAGAGGGGGTTTACCGTGTTGGAGAAGGAATACGATTTGTGTATTAAATAGGAGATTTTTTTAATTTAGTATGTGATAGGAAAATCTTTAATTAGGGGAATTAATTTATGTATTTTAGGAATAGATTTAATTTAATTTAGGAAGGTGATTTAATTAATTAGGAATGTGTTTTATTTAGATTAGGAATTTAATTTAATTTAATTTCCAGTTCAATTTAATTGGTGAATGTGATTTAATTTATTTAAGTTTAATTTTATTGGTTTTATTATTTAATTTGTGAGATGTGTTTTAAATATTTTAATTACTTAATTGTGGATGTGTTTTAATGGGTTTGGTGTGTTTTAAAACAGAGGTCCAACAAGCGAACCCGAAGCGAAACAAGCGAGTTAAATTTGACAAAATACTAATTCCCAACTTTACCCTTCCAACGTTCGTTTCCCGCGGCTTTCACAACTAAAGAGGTAGTGTCTCCATACGAGACTCATCATCGGGCTGATATGCAAAAATGCAATGCCTACACTAAGTCTTCATTTACTTGTGAGCTTCTCTCTTTGTGTTTTCAAATATATATTTACTTGTGGGTCTAGGACCTCTTAACTCATAACTAATATTTCCATGTACGTTTACTATTAATCAACGACTTCCATACTTAGAACATTTTTTTAAGCTAGTTCCTCTGGTAGTACTCCTCGTAAGTCCAATATTGTGCATTTATGCTAGAAATGTGTACTTCTCTGCACTTTTGATTCCTATGCCGGTACAAGCATGATTACTATATGCTATGCTGACTATTCCTTAGTAGTATTGTAAATATGTCTTATCATTATACACATCTGCTATTATTTATCCGGTATCTAAATTATTACTAGCTTTTTTTCCTGATGTCTTTGCCTCCTATCCGGCTTATCCTATAACTGAACTTCTGTGATCTATGATTTTGTCTTTTTACTCGTAGGGGTATCAACTTCTACAATTTTCTGATTATGTCCATGGCTATCTCTTTTTCCTTCCATAAATACTTGACTAGAACTTCCTCTCTTAATCATCTCTTATAGACTATCTTTCTTCTAAAACTTTTTATCTTTTCTCTTGCTTTGTTCTATTTTCTAGGACTTCTCTAGCCTACATCTCTGTTTCCTTATTCGAAGTATGTCATCTTCTATATGACTCCAGTCATGTTTAACGTTGTTCTTTACTTTTACATTCGTGTCACTGTTTAGCTAATACTTTCTCTCTTCACTGTTACATCTAGATAACTCTCTTCTAATTCTCTTACTTAGATCTAATTCTTCTTCTATTATGTCCCTGTACTATATCTAAAGGTTTTCTATTTCGACCTCTTTCAACTACGCATTCTCTTGGTTATGAGAATATCTTAAGACGAACATCGAAGTTACCTTCGTTGTTGTTGTTTTAACGGGTTGGGAGGGTGAACTATCTTGAGGCTTTTGTACTTATGGTGATCTAGTGGCACATTTCTTTGTCTAGGAGTCTGGGATTCTCGTATATACATGTTTGATGCCTTTTCCTATACTAGGGTACTACGGCTAAAACTTATTGCTGGCTTGCCTTCTCCAACCTAACTCCTGATCATTTTAAACAATCAATCACACACACCATATCTTCTACAAAATCCTTCTAGAGCCATGCTCCCTAGCAACTTCTTCATACTGCCTCTTTACTCCTTGTTAATTTAAATTTCTTTTTTTGTTGTTGTTTAACCCCCTGATGTCGCTATTTTCTTTCTCTGCGTATTGTTATACTCTATTTTCTATCTTTTCTAAGAGACTTTTTCTACTATAAAGGTTTATTCTCTGTCTTAGTTTCTTAAACTCTTACTTCTTTACTTTCTTGAAACCTCTATCTGTTTGATTACTTTTGACACCTCCTACTAAATCTTTCATTCAAGCGGCACTCTTTGACTAATCTGTTCTTCTTGATAATATGAGACTTTTATAATTATTTACTTAAATTCGAAGAGTCATTCCCCTTATTTCATTTGTACTTCTAAGTCCTTACTTCTTTAGGGGCTTCTTAGCTTAACTGATTGTGGTTTCGATCCAGTCTATCTTATGCTTCTTTCTACGTTTCATTTAACTTATCAATTTGGTTGTTCTAGCCATCTCACAATTTATCTATCTATTAACTACTCTCCTTACTAGCTTTTTCTCTTTACAAGGCTCTAAGTTGGGGAGTGTGCATATTTATTCCATAAGGATCTATGAGTACACATTTCTTCTTTACACTTAAGCTCGATGATGATCTAATTAAGTGTTTACCTGCTTTACTAGAATCAAGGTTTCTGGAAGGTAGGGTCATCATTCGTTCTACATGAGCCTGATAGACTACTCCTTGTCTTGGGGTCCCGCAACTACTATCAATTTCTAACGCTACTATTGTAGGACACGAAAATTGGGCGACGCATGCTGTTATAGGCTCGCGGCCTAGTTGGGAGTACGGAGTAGCCCGCGGGGGACTAAACCGGAGAATAATGGAGTCGCCACCCGGTGTGAACCGGGAAATTGATTTAAGGCCGCACTCACCTCTCGCAAGGGAAAACCTCAAACCGTTGGGTTCGGAACGGTCCCTTACTTATGCCACTTGTAATGAAATGATTTGTGTAATAATTTAATCGAGCCTAAGCAACATTTATTTCCAAGGATAATTTACTCCTAAAGTTCGCACGCATAAATCAAAAGTTCATCTAAGTTCACATGTAACGCATTTTCATATTTGCATACAACCTATTTGCATATAATCTATGTCCAAATTTTCATACAACCTATTTGCATACAATCTATGTCCAATTTGCATACAACCTATTTGAATCTAATATATGTTCGAATTTGCATGCAACCTATTTGCATATAATCTATGACGAATTTGCATGCATAAAGATAAATTGAAATACGGCAAGCATACAATGTCATAAGTGTTGGTTTCTATTAGGTCCCAAGATTAATAATAAGCATGAAATATGTGCGAATACAAATCGAAGAAGTTGCGGAATACTCACATCGATCGGTTGAGCGACGCGTAACGAACAAAACTTCATTTTCTGCCTTGTAGCAGCACACGACAGTGAGCAGTCCAAGCTCATTGTTTCGGCATTCAATCAACAAGATACCAAGCTCCAAGCTTCGTCATTTGATTCCCGGCTCATGGGTGGACTTCCCTATCACCTTCACATGTCTCTCGGAGTGCTAGCTCTTGTGATTTTTTCCACAAAAATCACATACTCAAGCTTCCCATCTCACGGTTTTTGACAAAACCAGTAACCATTTTGCCCCTCCATGGGCGTGAAGAAGAAAAAGATGAGTGAGAGAGAGATTAATTTGGTTGTTCCAAATTTGTGTATCTTATACACAAATGTTAATTTCAAATTCATTTGGCATGAATTTGGCTTTTCAAAAGTCAAACCATTAAAGCCAACAACCACACATATCACTCAATCACATCAATCACAAGTGTCAAGTCACATCACTCAAAGTGACAAGTGATTTGATGCTTGATGCGACTAGCGATTTGACGCTTGATTTGACTTGCGTGCCGCACTCGAATTCGAAATGCTAATGCACTCGCAAATAATCTCGGGCTCGGGTTCGCTAATTCCAAATTAACGAATTTTCCGTTGCGTCGTAATTAAATGATTACGCCTAGTGAAATCACTATTCACATCGCTAACGAATTAATTCTAAATTAATTCGTTCGCCCGAATTAAAATCTAATTTTAATTCCGCATCGAAATCTAATTTCGTTTAATATATCAAATATATTAATTTCTTGATTAATTCCAAATTAATCGTTATCTCTCTTTAATTGATATTTTATCCCGATAAAATATCTCCGCAATTAATCCCAGATTAACTTTCTCTCTCTTCTAATTAATCCCAGATTAATTAAAAGTGTGAGTCATACGTCATCGGTGAATCTTCGGGAATTGACCCATGAGATCCACGGATATGTTGGCAGTAAATTTGATCGTCGGACTATCCGAACACGTAAGTACCTCGTACTACGTTTATACCGATTTACAAGACAAGGTTAGCCTCTAGCAAAGGGCCATGCCTACCCAATTCTCCGGAAACATCCTTACTGGAATAAAGGATCTATATCAGGCGTAGTATACGTAGTATTGCGTATTTCTGTCCAGTATCGGATGATCACGTGCTAGGCCTGGGGCTGGAATTGTGTCTGCCCCGTACGAAGCACATGTCGGATGTTTGGTAACAAGTCTCTATATCGGATAAACATGACCTTGTCACTTTATCCCGATTACTGCAGTACTTAAGAGTACTAGTACCGTATCCTACGTGACCAACATCTCCATATGAGTGGAGTGACACTTCCGTCTTGACATCACACCCAACACACTACGATTCTCAATATACCCAGTATTGGCGTACACAGAACCTGTTAAAGCCATGGACGACCTCAACCAAAATATATTAATTGTCGCAAGTATTAGCGGTGCAAGTCTCAGGTTAAGACCAAATACACCTACCCTGATTTCGGACTTCCATAGACACATAGTCATACTACCAATGGAATTCGATGGGGTCTATCCAGAGCGAAGCTGTTTCCCGTACCATCGATAAAACACAACCTCCTATTACACTTCATGAGTATCATATACCCAAATTTATGAGAACTATGCCATTGTGCCCTCACAATGTGCACAAGTGTAATACTAGTCTTTTACGTATTTATCGATGTCCAATCTCGATAATACTCTGACTATGGATATTTAATGATTTATCCTTCGTGGACTAATACTGTCTCATATCATTCTCCGTCCAGAAAAAAATCACAAGGGACTTTCATCATTTATACATCTAGGTGATCTAATCACAAATGATAAGAGTGCAATCTCATTTGTCACATAGTTAATTTATACAACAACACCATGATCTGTACAAAAAGTGACGCTATGGGTCATAATTGTCCAACAATCTCCCACTTAGCCTATAGCCAGTCACTCGAGTGTCTTACACCCGAACTATGTACGGTTGGCTCAAATTGCTGAGAAAAGGCTTTCGTCAGCGGATTTGCATGATTATCATCTGATGCGATTTATTCGATCATCACATCGCCACGATGTATGATCCGAACGAATCAGATGATTATCAAAGTATATATCTGGATCATTGATGAGACCATTAATTCTTTAGCCTGTGTTGATGCCTAGCTCAGCTGCTAACAGAACTATATCTAATCTAATTAGATTTATTATCGACCCAGAAGGCTTCTATTGCCGCTTCAGCTGCAGAAATAACCCGCATTTGTTGTTTATTCGGTAACAGTATCTTGCTTGGAAGATTTCCAGCTCACTGTTCCGTTATTCAAACTGTATAGTACCGTTTGTAACTTTTAGTCGTCTTTATCGGTTTAGGAAACTTGCAATAGAGATCATTGTCACTTCAAGTTCTCCTTCTCCATAGATTAAGACAGCATCCTTAGTTCTCTAAGATACTAATGGATGTTCCTAACATCAATCCAGAGACTATTACTTGGATTGGCCTGTTGTGTGAATCATATGCTCAAAGCGTATATGAAACACCAGGTCACGTACATTTTTCAATGTATGGGTTTCTCGGAGAGTTTTAACAACTTTAAATCTTTCCCAGAAGATGTTTATTCCTTGAATAAAGGTTGTTTCTCCCAAGAATTCCACGGAGAAGTTTCTCGAAAGCCAAGCTTTCACAAATTTTTATGGGAATATCATTTCCAAGAAATGACGTATTATCATTATTTATAGGACAGCTACTGTCAGTGCGCTCCCACTAACCCTCTTATATAAACAAGAATCATTTCGTTTTGAATTAAATCATAAACTATTATGATTACATCAAAACGATAATTCCAAGAACCTATGCTTGCTTCAATCCAAACATGGATCGAATAACCTGCAAACCTTGTTTGCTTGTTATGGTACGACAAAACCGACATGATGTTGTAAAACATCCTCCAAAAGGTTTCATTTTCAGGAAAGCGATTTTGCCATTAAACTGACATATTTCATAAATGAACATGCAGCGTTAGCAAGCATTATCCAAATGGATTTACCATGGCAACGTTAAAAGGTTGAATCGTAATCAACACAATGTTGATAACGATACCTTTCCGCTACAAGCCTAGCTTAGTACGTTGGTATGTTGCCTTCCTTGTATGTCTTCTTGAAGACTAATAAGTACCAATAGGCACAATGCCTTGTGTTACATCAACTAGTATCCAAACATAATTGATATACATGGAATCCATTTCGTATTCATGAAACTTTGTCATAATAGGGAGTCGATACCTTGTATCACTTCCTCATACGTAGTCAGTTGGTATTCCTCAATAAGATAGACATCTTTATGAGGTGAGATCAGAAACCCATACCCCAGGTTGTTTTCTGACTCTCTCCGACCTACGTGGTTCTTGTGTATTCGAAGATTAATGGAATAGTTACATCCTTGATGAACTATATGTGTTCCATTAAGGATTCGGTGCCTTGAACAGTATTACTCCGATTTTCATCGAGTTTTATTATCCTCCCACTTACCACTACATATCGGTATTCTCTCAGGAAAATCACATGGTGAGCAACAATCTAATTGTTCTCTGGTGAGATGTATAAGTAATATACTTATGGTATCCCTAGGATAACCGACATTGGCATTTATCCAATTTGGGTTCTAGTTTGGTATCATCCAAACTTATGCCTAGAATACCCAAATTATCAGGAATGAGAAACCCGGTTTCTTTCCCGTTCATATATAATATGATATCTTTCAAACAGATTTTAATGGAACCTTATTCAAAATAAGTTATGTACTGTTTAAAGCTTATCCGTTGAAGGAAATGGTAGCTTAGAGCGACTCATGATTAGCCTTATCATCTCTTAACATAATTCGGTTACTCAGTTCAGACACACCGTCAAACTGACATGTTCCTGGAGGAGTCCTCATTGAAAGAATACTTTACTCTTTCAAGTATTAGAAACTTATTGCTTAAGTATTTTCCATTACGGTCTAACCGTGACGGTTTAATACTTTAGACGATTTGTTTGTCTATTTCGTGTCGAAACTATAATATTTTTCGATTTGTGTTCTTCAAAAGAAAAACATAACATAACGCGATGCCACATCTGTAAGGTCACGAAATATTCATCTCCACATCTAGCCTAGCTAGACATGGGCCTACTTGCTTCGCTATGAACTAGGGCTAACAGATCGGTGGCAGTTTCACTTTTACCAAGTAAAGGTTTTAAGCACTTTGCCTAAAAAACTAGATCGTAGACTTTATTTGATTGGGATCAAATCAGTCCTAGTATCCACTCTTCGAAAGTGTGGATATACGAGTCTTGTTTTAGATTGTGTCCCAGACAACAATGCCACAAATTAGTTTCTCCTGATCAAATCAGTTTGAGCTATTTATTTGTCATGTTTGAGATTTATTTATATTCAAAATATAAATTCTGTTATTCACATCTAATGTGTATATCTCAATATCATCTTTATATAATAAAACACTTTAGTGTTCTAGAATATAAAGGTTCACCCGCAGCGGGTTAAACACTGATATAGAGATAATGTATCTAGTCAAACTAGTTACATTATAACAGTTTCCAAACTTAGGTACACACCCGAAGGTAGTTCCTAAACTTAGGTTTCTGCGGTTAAAACAACGACTTTCATCCCGTTTCCAAATCGTAGATAAATCTCGATTGAAGTCAGTATCCTGTTCAAAATAGATTCTGAACATCAATACATATATTTTATGTACCACACTAAGTATCTAAAATCCAATTTTAATACTAGTAGTGAACATAATCTTGACAAACATATTTGAAGTCAGAGCCTTGCCTAGTCTTCAATTCCTTCATGTCTGCTTTGTCCAAACGGCAGTCACGCTTCCGCGATCCCGTTTGCCACAATTTAGGCAGACATTTTGGGATATGTCTTTTATATTCCTAGAAGATTATAATGATTTTGCCTTTGCCCATTTCATATTCCAGAAGCCTTTGGCCAAGCCTCGGGTTTCTAGAATATCGAAGTTAGGTGCGCCTTGCGCTACTTGCCTCATTGCAAATTTTGACTTTTTCTCCTTGAGAATAGTCATTAACTCTCCAAGAGTTATTAATTGCAATTTAGTACTTCTAAAATCTAAAGATAGATTCTTTGAAGATCCTTCAATTTCAGTATCATACTTTAAGGATCTAATCCTTAGTCCTGATTTAGAAATTAAGGAGTCTACTGCGACAAGCTAAATGGATTAAGCACTAAAGTTGTCATTACATAAATCTTCCAAAGATTATGCTTTACTATTTGCTTAACTCCGGGCTTAGGCATAATATGTTATTTTATCAAATAAAGTAACTTATTATTTTCCAGGACCATCCCGAAATTATTCCCAATTTGAAAATTAAACCATTTAAATACATTTTCCCTAGGATTATGTTTTAAATGTCAATCTTTCATTTTATCTTGATTCTAATAGTCCAACTATTTAATCAATGATTTATGTACTATTTATTATAATGATTATTATAGTCCAACTATTTTAATCAACTATAATTTAATAGATTAAAATCAATTATATTGATTACTATAATCCAATTATAAAATCAACTATAAATGAATTGTTTGAATATAGTCCAACTATTTATTAAAACAACATTTAAATATTAGTCCAACTAATATTTAATTTATTTGACAAATGATATTTGAATGAGCGCGTATGGCAAGTAATTAAACTAATATTGCAAATTCAATTCTTGCCTCCCACTATTTTTCGGTGAGCCTCTAACCCTCAGTCGAGTACTCGGGAAACCGTGTTTCCTAGTGGGCTAGGATCCCGTTAAATATCACACAATCCTGACTTTGGCCAGCAAATTGTATGATAATTAACTAGGTAGATCTCTAAGATCGATTGGATCCAATCCAATTCCTAGATCCGGTAGGGGGACGTCCAAGTCCGAAACATATATCTTATATATGCCAATACATCCAATGTATTACCTAACCTTTTCCTCTGAATCAACTAAGCCTCGGCTTTGGCACAACAAACTTAGTGATCACAGTTAAGCGTGACCCATTGACCATGGAAAGCTTCGTAATCAATGTCGATGGACAAGAAGTGGTCTTGACTTTGGCCAACAAACCACAACTTGGACAAGACACTGATATGGAACAAAGCCTTCATGATTCAAACACATCCTCGACAGAGACTTCTCTCTCTCTCACTTTTTTTTTTTTTTTTTCACTCACTCACTCCATGGAATTCTTCTTTTCAACCACTGATAATGTGGGCTTCGCCCCATGGGATCCATTCCTGAAACTAATACTGACGTGGGCCTCAACCCGGTGATTCATTCCTAAAACTGATGACATTGTACTGTTGCTACTTCTGGTTGGCTTGCATTTGCCGCTTTCTCTTTTTCTCCGTTGAAATCTGTGAATACAAAATAAAACAAACACAAAAAGGAATGCAAAATACGTTACGTGTTTGCATGCATGCATGAATGAGTTTCATATCCCGTTGGGTTAGGTTTTTTGCCAGTACTCTTGGTGGCTGCTCGGTCTTTTGACAAGTCTGCCATCTTCCCTAACCAACGGGTATCTATGATGGCTTTCAAGACAAAAGGGGGTTAACATGGTGCATGTATGCATGAGGTGCATGAGATGTGTGCGATGTATAGAATGTATAGGTCGGCCCATTATCATTTTAAAGCATTTAACCACACCATTGCGCGGTGCAAACTTGTCCCAGTTGAAAAGGCCCAACAGGTTTACACCTTTGTGATAACATAGCTAAACAGCTTCAAATGATAGGGGGCCCAAACACAAGCATAAAGAAAAACAAAATTCTATAGAGTGGCCCACCGAAATTTCAGAAACTTTTGGCCCAATTGTCATAGGATACGAACTCATCCAGTTTAAATGGTCCAACAAGTTCGCATTTCTGACAAGAAGTCCAACCGAATCCAAATGACGATGGTCCCTAAACACAAGCATAAGTAAATAATTTATACTGGTTCTACAACTAAGGTTCACATGTGGGTTTACGGAAATGCGGACAAAAGCTCTCGCTGACGAAGGATTGCCCACAACTAGGACTCCTCACTCAAGGGTTCGAGCGACCAAGTAAGCGCACCTTTTTTATACCTTACGGTACGTGCCAACAAGTTATGATACGTGACTAACTGTCAAATGGATTTCTTATTGTACATTCCCCAAAGGGAGGGCGGAGCGAACTCTCTTAAATACCCAAGCCTCTTATGCACTTATCGCATTGGTGACAGGCATAAACAACAAGTCCTCCAAATTAGTCCATCACAGTAAGCTTCGAGTAATGATCATCTAGGTGCCTTCACAGCTTTTCCTTGTAGAAAGGTAGTGAATGAAGGAAGAAACCAAACCATCACCTAGCCTTAACAATGCCTTTGATTAAACCCCCTTAACCCATTATAGGCACGATTAAATAAAGCAAAAATCATAAACATCACAAGACATTATTTCGGGGCCAATTCTCTATCCCTAGTGGAGTCGCCAGACTGTAGGACATAGCAACAGGGTGACGCATGCTGTTCTAGGCTCGCGGCCTAGTTGGGAGTACGGAGTAGCCCGCGGGGGACTAAACCGGAGAATAATGAAGTCGCCATCCGGTGTGAACCGAGAAAATGATTTAAGGCCGCACTCACCCCTCGCAAGGGAAGACCTCAAATGTTGGGTTCGAAACAGTCCCTTACTTATGCCACTTGTAATGAAATGATTTGTGCAATAATTTAATCGAGCCTAAGCAACATTTATTTCCAAGGATAATTTACTCCTAAGTTCGCACGCATAAATCAAAAGTTCATCTAAGTTCACATGTAATGCATTTTCATATTTGCATACAACCTATTTGCATATAATCTATGTCCAAATTTGCATACAACCTATTTGCATACAATCTATGTCCAAATTTGCATACAACTTATTTGCATCTAATCTATGTCTGAATTTGCATGCAATCTATTTGCATATAATCTATGTCTGAATTTGCATGCATAAGGATAAATTGAAATACGGCAAGCATACAATGTCATAAGCACATTACATTTGATCATAGGCATGCCAGTAGATATTAATTATTCAATCACGCATGAAACAAATCGGAATAACGGCAAGCATATAACTTCATGAACATATTGAATGGATGAATGCGGAAGCATAAGTAGATAACTATCATGTAAACATGCATCATGGAAACGCACATGTGATCTTGTGAACACAATAAATGACTAACTGCGAGAACATGAACAATCAAAAAGGTAAATGACAAAATGAGTAACCATACATGAGATGTGATGGAAGAGGGCCTGTTTACCGTGGACGTTCGTGCAGCGTTCGTAGCCACGTTCGAACGGTAAACAGAAAGTTCACATTCGAGTAGCGTTCGTAAACGCGTTCGAATGAACTGAGATAGAAAACATACGTTCGTGCGGCGTTCTGAAACGCGTTCGAACAGGGTTACAACAGTGACCTCCAAAATACAGTAAACAACATGACACATTCATGAACGGATGAATAGATGATACCTAATAACTAATAACGGGCTAAAAGGTGCGACAAAGCATCGTGGTAAATGATTTTATCCCCTCGACATAGAGGACCTTTAATCCAACTTACTAAGCCCATGCGCTAATAACATAATGCATATAAAAAATAAAGACAATGAAATCGGACTTGTATACCCGATTGAACACATCTTACATTCAACCGAATATAAGTCATCCGGCGCGGTGAAGCGTCGTGGTAAAGGATTTAACACTCGAAATGGAGGACCTTTAATCCAACTTACTAAGCCCATGCGCTAGTAACATAATGTATATAAAAATAAAGACAACAATATCGGACTTCGTATACCCTATTGAACACATCTTACATTCAACCGAATAAACATCATCCGGCACGGCAAAGCATCGTGGTAAAGGATTTTAACCCCTCGAAATGGAGGACCTTTAATCCAACTTACTAAGCACATGCGCTTTATCTCATCATTACACAAACAAATAACATACAGAAATTAAATAACGGATAATAAACGAACAAGATAACATAAATCGAAATATGTGCCGTTTGCTCAAGTGGTACGTGGAGTTGTATCCCAAGTACAGACAGCACTACCGTCCATTCATATTCGGCTATGGAATTTATGTCTTGGTTTCCATCCTATATACCACAAGAGGCGACACATTTTCCATTTATTCAAGGGCCACAACATGCATCTATAAACGACTCTCATGAGAAGCAAATAAATAAAACAATTAAAATACGAATGAAAATAAATAAGAAAAGTGCCCTCAGGTCTAACCTTTCAAAATCGTCTTTCGGAAGTACGGTACACGGTCGTCGGAAGCGTTGATGATCCGTAACTCCTCCGGTTCACTGGTTCAACGTTTTCCTTTGCTGTTTCGCTGTTCGGGCTGCTGTTTTCACTCCGTTTTGCTGCTGTTTTTCTGGTTACTATTTTGGGGTAATTTGTTCACTATTTGGGGACTGTTTTCATAGATTTGGGGACTGTTTTTTTGGGGTGTATTGCTCACTGTTTTGGCTGTGTGTAGGGGTTGTTTCCGTGTGGTTTTCGGGACTGCTTGGGGTCGTTTTTAGGGGGGAAAAAATATGTGGTGAACTGGGCAGTCCAGTGGGTGTGATTTATGGTAATGAGGGCTGGGCAGTTTTGGTGTTCTGCGGTTGTATTTGAGTGTGCAGAGAAGGGCTTTAGGTGTGCAGTGAGGGCTAGTTCTGCGGGGGTTTTGTGCGGCTGTTTCAGGGGTTCAGTGGAGGGTGATATGCGGCTTTTTAATGGTAGTTTACTGGCTATTTTGGCCATGCAGGGAAGGGTAATATACGGCTGTTTTTGGCTTATGATGGGGGCTATGGCATGAATGAGCTGCTTGGTGCAGGTTATGGCAGAATGAGTTGAGTGACTTTGTGCGAAGGAACTGTGCTTGTGGCGTGAAGGCAAGGTGCATGAGTGGCGTGATGAATCTAGGGGCATGGTGGTTGCGCTGAACGTGAGTGGTTGATGAAGTTAGGGGCGTGGGGGTGAAGGTTTTGGCTGATTGAAGGGCAGTACGTCTAGTGGCTATGAAGGCTATGTGCGGGTGTTTTGAGAGTCTATGGCAGTTAAGGCGTGCTGAAGGCAAGATGATCTGCATGTGGAAGGGGTAGTGGCGTTGAAAGAAGATGATGGCGTGAAGGGCTGCTGAAATTTATGTGGAGGGTTAAGGGCTCGCAGTGCCGTTGAGTTTAACATGATGAGGGTTGTCGAGTGGTTACGTGTCTGGTTCGTGGGCTGCTTAAAGTCTTTTGCTGGTTTTTGTGCTGGTGCGTTGTGATTGTTGAAGTTTTGTCTATTTTTTTGTTTGTGCCGTGGGGATTGGCCAAGGCTTTAGGTTTGGTTATGTGCTATTTTTATACTGAGAGGGTAGGGGGATTAGGGTTTGCATGGATTTGTTTGAATAAGGAAATAAATCAATTAAAAAAATTATGGATTTTATTTAGTTTTTTAAAGGAAATGATATTTGTATTTTAGGTGGGTAAATATATTAAATTTAGGAATGGATTTATTTTAATTTTGGAATTTAATTTAATTAGATTTAATAATTGGATTTAGTTTAATTTAATTTCAATTTAATTGGTTTTAATTTAATTTGTGACATGTGTTTTAAATGTTTTAATTGTGATTTAATGGGCTTGGGCTAGGTATGTGTTTTAAAACGGAGGCCCAATAAGCGAACCCGAAGCTAATCTAGCAAATAAAATCTAACAATTTCATTTGCACCATTCTCTCTCATTTCTTTGATGTAAATAGGGAGTTTCTCTCTCTAGTTTCTTTTAATTTAAGTTTTGTAATTAATTTTTAATTATGTTCTGTAATAGTAATTACTTTTTGTAATAGTAATAGTAATTTATCTTGTTTTTACTGTTTCAGTTTTACTATTCAACCATGATGAGGTAACTTCCCCTTGCTAAGGTGAAAGGTAATTCTTTTACTGTTACTATTTAGATTAATCGCCCTTAAATATAATATATTTAGCATTTAAAATTTGACTTAATAAGGATACCGCCATATTGGTCGGTTGCCTATTAAATTTAAATTGGTTTAAACCTGACTAATCAAGGATACCGCTGGAAGAAACTAGAGAGAGAAACTATCTCGGGGAGCTCACTATCTATACAAAGTGTTCCATAGTTATTAGATCCACTGGAAGAAATTCTGAGAAGGTAATGAATCTTACATGGAAGGAAAAGATTTTATTTGGGTCTACTCGGTATTATATTATTGTTCGGACTTGCTATATTCTTCCTCACTATCCCAAGTTCTGGTATTTTCTATCTTATCTCATTATATACCCCTATCTCTTTACTATCTCTGATTACTTAGATCGTATGTTCCTTACTTTTTCTTTCCTTGCTTTTCTTTCTGACTTTCTCTCTTTCTTATAACTCATTTTCCCACTCCCTCAGGTACATTTATTAAAATCCTACTATCTGGTTTCATGGCTTGTTTGTGCATCTGGTAATAAGTCGAAAAACTTCAAGAAGATTTCTAATCTTGGATCTAGGGTATAATTATTCTCGTAAGGAATACTATTCGATTAGTCTGGGAAGGTTTACTAACCTGTCTATAGAACTTTAAGAACGTACTCGAGGATCAGATACTGGAGAGGTAGTGCCTTGCATACGAGCATCCCGGACATACTGCAAATACAAAACCCCAACACTCTACCCACTACAGTCACTGACTCCCTAGACCATGCTCTGATACCATCTTTGTAACATCCCTAGTCCGGAAGATGCTACCGGTAGGGAATAGGTCGTACTATCCCCTTGAGCATCTGAATTTATAATAATATTGAACTCAACTTACATAAGAACTCATGCAAGGAACCTAAGTCCGATTCAACATCAAGATTGTATTTTGCTATACTTATATTATAAATACTCAAATTTACTTCATAACTCAACTTTAGAAATAAATCTCATAAATCTTTATATGAAAACTCTTTATTAAAAACAACATAATGCATGATATTTTTGACACTGATTGGAATGAACTCTGACTCAACCTGGTAGATTCAACCCCCAGTGACTGCCTTCAGTATCCATCATCTTGAGCTCATTCTCCGGTATTCCTGTAAAACAAAGAAATTGGGAGAGGGTTAGACCGTTATACGGTTTAAGTGAGTGGACAAAAACTGAAGTATTGATATAAAAATCTTTGGTTCTAAATTCAGAGTTCCAGAAATAACTTTGTATAAAACTCTTTTTCTGAAAACTTTGTCTGAAATCTCTTTATAAACTTATATTTATGAAAACTACTTTTGAAGCTCTGGTTTTTGAAAACTATTTCTAAAATCTAATTTCTAAAAGCTGTATGCTGAAAATCTGGAATCTGAAAACTGGTATGTATCCGAAATACTTGACGCGTGGGGGTGTTACGTATCGTCGTCCCCCCATATATCTATCTAAAGCCATGAATGCAAAACTATGACTCTGGGGCGTTACGTATCTGTAGGCACTGCATTTTTGCATATAAGTCCCGATGATGAGTCTCGTATGGAGACACTACCTCTTTAATTGTAGAAGCTGCGGGAAACAGATGTCGGAAGGGAATAGTCAATAATTGACGCATTATTGTATTTAATTCGCTGGATTAGCTTCGGGTTCGCTTGTTGGACCTCCGTTTCAAAACATATCCTTAGCCCAAACCACACACCAGGCCCACATATCATTAAACCACACACTAGGCCACACACCAAGCCCACCAACCAAACCCAATACACACCAAAACAAGAGCAAGCCACACGCCCATAGCCTTCATAATTAATAAAATAACACATTAAACATATGCATAAATCAAGCCAAATCCCCTTCCAAAATTAAAGAAATCCCATCAAATACTTTCCTAATCCACTTAAATTACATTCCCTAATTAAAAGATACAAATCAAATCATATCTCTAACTAAAAGAGAAGAAATCAAATTAAATCAAATCACTTCCCTAATTAAAAGATTTTTCCTTATCACACAATAATTAAAAATATCTTCAATAATTACACAAATCATTTCCCTTTTCAAACAAGGTAAACCCCAACCCTTTGCCAATAAAAAGAAGCCTTCACCAACACAACAAAGGTCCTAGCTTAATCACACAACAAAATCACCAAAAAACTCCTTAGCACATTCACGCATAAGACCAGAAGAAATCCCCCTGAAATTGCCATTCACGCACCAACCTCCTTCACGCCTAGCCACCTGCCCATTCACGTAGCAACCCCAACTTCACCAACTTCACCATAAGCAGCCCTCTTCAAGCCCTCCACTCACGCCATAAACAAGTCCTCCAACTCACGCTAATAACAACCTTCAGCAACCCCTTCTTCACGTCCCAAAACCCTCACAACAACTCCCTCAATTCACGCCCTTAAACCCTCACAGCAACCCCTTCAATTCACGTCTTTGAACCCTCACAGCAAGCCTCCATTCACGCATAAAAATCCCCTCATATTGCCTCTTCCCTGAACATCAAAATAGTCCCCGAATTGACCCAAAACTGTATCTAAAAAACTGCCCAAAACAGTCCAGAATTCACCACAAAATTGCCCCGTAAAACCCACAAACCGTAAGCCAAAACACTCACTCTTTACCATAAAACAGTGAGCCAATACCGTGACCAGAAATGGCAATGAAACGGAGTGAAAACAGCAGCACAAATAGTGAAACAGCGAAGGAAAATGTTGAACCAGTAAACCGGAAGAGTTATGGAGCATCAACCCTTCCGATGGCCGTGTAACGCGTTTTCGAGAGAAGAAAAAAGAGGTTAGACCTGAGGGAACCATCTTTATTTATTATCTTTTATTTTTATCCATTTTAGTACTTTATTTCTTATGAATATTATGGATTGATGCATGATGTGATTTCCGGATGAACAAAATATGTGTTTTCTCTTGTGGTATATCGGATGGAAACTCGGACGTAAATTCCGTAGCCGAATCTGAATGGACGGTATTACGGTTTACACTCTTGATACAATGCCACGTATCACTTGAGAGACACACGTATTTCGTTTCATCCAACCTTGTATTCGAACATGAGTTATTCTAGTAGATTATTTATTTATTTAGCATGATTAGGTCTAGTATGTTATTATTTTTAAGCATGATTATGTTACTTCTTTATGCATGATTTAGTGATTTGCTTTTCGCATTAGGAATTTAGTTTACGTTTGTGTTTAAGTGATTATTTATATATTCTTGGTATTTGATGATTCAACATGCTCATTGTGTGATATCGTATGTTTGCCGTTATGATAACTTACTTTTCAAGCATGTAAACTTAGACATAGGATTTACTTTGATGAATGCGAACTAGATTTGGGTTATTCTTAAGTATATATGATGTGTAGATTCAGTTAAATTATTGCACAAATCATTTCATTACAAGTTGCATAACTAAGGGACCATTCCGAACCCAACGGTTTGAGGTATTCACTTGCGAGGGGTGAGTGCGGCCTTAAATCATTTTCCCGGTTCACACCGGGTGGCGACTCCATGTTATTTCTACATTTTAGTTCCCCAGCGGGCTATTTCGTACTCCCAACTAGGCCATGAGCCTAGAACAACGTTGCCGATTTCTATGTCCTACAGTCTGGCGACTCCACTGGGGATAGAGAATCGGCCCCGAAATTATATCTTGTAATGTTTGTGATTTGTGCTTTAGTTAACCGTGTCTATATTGGTTTGAAAGGGGTTTAATCGAAGGCATCATTAAGGTTAGGTGATGGTTTGGTGTCTTCCTTCATTCATTACCTTTCTATAAGGAAAAGCTGTGAAGGCACCTAAATAATCATTACCCACAGCTTGTTGTGACAGACTAATTTGGAGGACTTGTTGTTTATTCCTGTCACCGAGGTGATAAGAGCCTAAGAGGCTTCTGTATTTAAGAGAGTTCGCTCCACCCTCCCTTTAGGGAACCTATAATAGAAAATCCATTTGACAGTTAGTCACATACCATAACTCGTTGGCACGTACCTTAAGGTATAAAAAAGGTGCGCTCACTTGGTCACTTGAACCCTTGAGTGGGGAGTCCTAGTTGTGGGCAATCCTTCATCAGCGGGAGCCTTTTTCTACACCCCCATAAACCCACACGTGAACTGTAGTTGTAGGTGTTGGTTACTATAATTAGTCCCAAGGAAAGATTAAGCTTATGAAATACAACAAAATGAATATATATAATAAACTTGAAGCATGGCGGAATCATACTTACAAAGCTTTTGTGATGAAAAGATGAACAAAGGTTGAAGCTCCAAGATCCTTGAAGTTTCGGCCAAGAGGAGAAAAGAGTTGAAAGCTCCAAGCTTTGTGTATTCCAAGCTCCAAGGTGGTTTCCCTATCACCTCCTTTGATTCCTTGCTTGTGCTAGCAAAAATGGAGAATGAGAAAACAATTTTCTGCCTTGTTGGTGCAGCTCACGGCGTGAGCAAGAGAGGAAGAGAGGAGAGTGTTTCACTTTAGATTTTGTTTCCTTTGCATGCCAAAAAACGTGAATAACTAAGGAAAATGAAAAGTGAAGTGATATCTAATACCAAAAGAATTTTTTAATGCAAGAAATCCTTCCAAAACCGTGCATGGCTTTCCCTCCAAAATGAATCCATCATTTGCTATCATTACCATACTTTGAGATTAGAGACAATGCATCATCCCTCAAAGGTGACTAGATACATTCACTATCTATTCGTATTAAGTAATGAGATATCGCGATGTGATTTGCGGATATCACTCGATTCAAAATACGAATGTGTCCGCAAGCACTTTCGGGCTCGGTTTCGTTAATTCCAAATTAACGAATTTCCGTCGCGACGTGAATTAAATAATTACGCCTTGCGAAATTACTATTCAGTTCGCTAATGAATTGATTCTAAATTAATTCGTTTGCCCGAATTAAAATCCGATTTTAATTCCGCGTCGAAATCTAATTTCGTTTAATAATATATCGAATATATTATTTTATCGATTAATTCCAGATTAATCGATCTCTCTCTCTCTCCTAATAAGGCATTTTATCCAAGATAAAGTTTCTCCGTTATTAATCCAAGATTAATAAAGTTCGAATCAAACATCATAGGTGAATCTTCAGGAAGCGACCCAAGAGATCTCCGGATATGTTGGCAGTAAATACGGTCGTTGGATAATCCAAACACGTACGTACCTCGTACTACGTTTTTACCGATTTACAAGACAAGGTTGGCTTCTAGCAAAGCGCCATGCCTACCCAATTCTCCAGAAATATTCTTACTAGAATATTATATCTATTCAAGCGTAGTATACCGTAGTATTGCGTACATCGATCCAGTATCGGACGATCACATGTTAGGCCTGGGGCTGGAAATGTGTCTGCCCCGTACGAAACATATATCGGACATCAAGCAACTAGTCTCTTTAAATCGGGAAATACTGACCTAGTCATATTGTCTCGACGGTTGCAACCTTTTATAGAGCACTAGTTCTGTATCCTGCGTGATCATCAACTCCATATGTCTGAAGTGACACTTCCATCTTGACATCACACCCAGTGCACTACGATTCCTGATAAACCCAGAAGAGGTGAACACAGAACCAGTTAAGGTCCCCCAACCACCAAAACCAAAGTTTACCTATTGTCGCAAGTACTAGCGATGCAAGTCTCAGGTTAAGACCATATACACCTACCCTGTTGCGGCCTCCCATAGAGACGCAGACATACTACCAATGGGATTCCGCGGGGTCTATCCAGAGCGAAGCTGTTTTCCGTACCATCGGTAAAACACAACCTCCTATCGCACTTGCATAAGTATCCTATACTTAAATATATGAGAACTATGCCGTTGTGCCCTCACAACATGCACAAGTGCAATACTAGTCTATTCTGCATTATCGATGTCTGATCTTGATAATACTCCGACTAGGGATATTTAATGATTTAAACCTTTATGTATTGATACTGTCTCATATCATCTCAATACGGAATTAATCATATGGACTTTCGCCATTTATATATCAAAGTAAATAAATTACAAAACGGCAAAAGGCAATTTCATTATCACATAGTTAATTTTGTACAATAATACAATATCATTTACAAAACAGTGACGCTATGGGTCATAATGTCTAACAGTAGGACCAATAGAAACTATCCATTTATGCCTATGTTTAGGACCATCGTAATTTGGATTCAGTTGGACATTTTGTTATGAGGTATGGGCTTGTTGGGCCATTTAAACTGGGATGAATCCGTGCTTTATGGAAATTGGGCCAAAAGCTTCTAAAATGTCGATGGGCCACTTTATGTTTAGGCCTTTTATCATTTGAAGTTGTTTAGCCATGTTATTGCAAAAGAGTAAACCTGTTGGGCCTTTTCAACTGGGACAAGTTTGCACCGCGCAATGGCATGATTGAATGCTTTAAAATGATAATAGGCTGACTTATATATCTCATACATCACACGCATCTCATGCATCTCATGCATACACGCATCATGTTAACCCTTTGTGTCTTAAAAGCCATCATAGATATCCGTTGGGTTAGGGGTAAGACGGAAGACTTGTCGAAAAGCTGTTAGCAAACATGAGCGAATCACTTAACGAGGGATCTCGTATGGATCAGCTGGAGACTAATCTCACTACGATAACCGAATAGTTGCAAGCTTTGACCGCCGCTGTGGCCAATGGTGATGAGACCTCTGTTGTTGACAACGGTAAACAAACCGGTTTATGAGGTAGAAAGAATCTCGGAAGTAGAAGTCGATGATCGGAAACCTTGGTATTATGATATTCAGAGATATCTGGAATGGGGGGAATTCCCAGAAGAAGCAAGCAGAAAAGACAAGATAGCCATTCAGAAGTGGCTTCTCAATATGTGAGTTTGAAGAGAGAACTATATAAAAGAAAAACGAATGGCATTCAGATGAAGTGTTTAAGAAAAGAGGAAGCTCGAAAGGCGATGGAAACAGTACTACCGGTGGAAGTTGAGATACAGTCCATGAGGGTATTAGCAGAAGTAGAGTTACCTGAATAAGAATGGACCTCGCAGAGATTTGAACAGTTGGTATTGCTCGATAAGAAGAGAATGAAGTCCTTGTATCACATGCAGATATACCAGAAGAGGTTGGCTCGAGCATTCAATAAGAAGGTGCGTCCTACTAAAATCAGAAAGGGTGATCTGGTACTTAAACAGTCAAAGCCATCGACGATGGACCCGAGAGGAAAGTTCAGACCCAAATGGGAAGGACCCTACATAGTCCAGAAAGTAATGGGAAATGGGGCAGTGAGACTATCAGATTGGAAGGGAACGAGTTCACCGAGCCGATCAACGTGGATAGATCGAAGCAGTATTTTGCCTGAGGAAGAGAAGACCGAGCAGTCACCAGTGTTGGAGTTTCTATAGGTCCCAAGATCAAAACTCAAGCATGAATCATAAGTGAATACAACGACGGAAGTGCGGAATACTTACATCGAGCGGTTGAGCGACGATTTGGGCAACAAAATTCGAAATTCTGCTCACTTTTACAAGGCAGTGGGCTGTTGTGAATAGTGAATTTCGTCCCTTGTCTTCACGATTTGAAGCTCCAAGCTTCATTATTTGGCTTCCCGGCTCATGGGTTCACTTCCCTTATCACCTTGGCATGATCCCGGAGTGTGCTAGCACTCTTTTTTTGCCACAAAACACACTTGCTTCCCTCCATTTCTTTTGTTATTTTCGGCAGTTCACTGCCTCACAAAAACCAGAAATGGCGTGAGTGATGAGAGGAAGAAGAAGAGGAGAGAGAGGAGGGAAATGTGAGATACGGTTTTGTGTGTGTGTTTTGTGTATATAATTCACATGAATTTCATTTGAAATTCATTTCACACACATTTGGCTTTAATTGCCAACCACACACATCACTCATCACATCAAGTCAACTCAATCAAGTTGTCAAGTCACATCACTCAAAGTGACAAGTGATTTGACGCTCGATGCGACTAATGATTTGACGCTTGATTTGACTTGCGTGCCGCACTCGAATTCGAAATGCGAATGCGCTCGCAAATAATCTCGGGCTCGGATTCGCTAATTCTAAATTAACGAATTTTCCGTCGCGTCGTAATTAAATGATTACGCCTAGCGAAATCACTATTCACGTCCTAACGAATTAATTCTAAATTAATTCGCTCGCCCGAATTAAAATCTAATTTTAATTCCGCGTCGAAATCCAATTTCGTTTAATATATCAAATATATTAATTAATCGATTAATTCCAAATTAATCATTCTCTCTCTTTAAATTGATATTTTATCCCAGATAAAATATCTCTGTAATTAATCCCAGATTAATTTTCTCTCTCATCATATTAATCCCAGATTAATAAAAGTGCGAGTCATACGTCATCGGTGAATCTTTGGGAAGCGACCCATGAGATCCCCGGATATGTTGGCAGTCAAATCGGTCATCGGACTATCCGAACACGTGAGTACCAAGTACTACGTTTTACCGATTTACTAGACAATGTTGGCTTCTAGCAAAGCACCAAGTCTTCCCAATTCTCCGGACATATTCTTATAAGAATATTTAAGATCTATATCAAGCGTAGTATACCAATTGTATTGTGTATATCGGCCCAGTATCGGATAGTCACGTGCTAGGGCTGGGGCTGGATAAGTGTCTGCCCCGTCCGAAGCACATGTCGGATGTCTGGTAACATAGTCTCTATAATCGGATATTCATGACTGGTCACAATATCCCGATTGGTTGCGCAACACTCAAGAGCACTAGTACCGTATCCTGCGTGACATCATCTCCACTATGACTGAAGTGATACTTCCGTCTTGACATCACACCCAATACACTACGACTCTTTGATAAACCCAGAAGTGGTGTACGCAGAACCAGTTAAAGCCCTGTACCACCAAGACCAAAGTCTATCGATTATCGTAAGTATTAGCGATGTAAGTCTCAGGTTAAGACTATACACACCTACCTTGATTTCGGCCTCCCATAGACACATAGTCATAATACCAATGGGATTCCGAGGGGTCTATCCAAAAGAAGCTGTTTCCCGTACCATCGGTGAAACACAACCTCCTATCGCACTTGCATAAGTATCTGATACTTATTATATGAGAACTATGTCGTTGTGCCCTCACAACGCACACAAGTGCAATACTAGCATATTCCGCATTATCGATGTCCAGTCTCGATAATACTCCGGCTAGGGATATTTAATGATTAATCCTTCGCGGACTGATACTGTCTCATATCATTCTCAGTCCAGGAACTAATCACAGGGACCTCTCTTCATTTATATATCTATGGTGATCTAATCACAATGATGAGAGTGCAATTTCCTTGTCACATAGTTAATTTGCTACAACAACACAATGATCTGTGCAAATAGTGACGCTATGGGTCATTTTGTCCAACAATCTCCCACTTGGCACGTAGCGAGTCACTCAAGTGTCCCACACCCGAACTATGTACGGTTCGCTCAAATTGCTGAGGAAATGGTTTCGTCAGCGGATCTGTTTGATTATCGTTTGACGCGATTTATATGATCATCACATCGCCACGATGTATGATCCGAACGAATCAGATGAATATAGAAGTATATATCTGGATCGTCGATGAGACCTTTAATTCCTTAGCCTGTGCTGACGCCTAGCTCAGCTGCTAAAAGAACTATATCTAATCTAATTAGATTTATTATCGATCCAAATGGCTTCTATTGCTGCCTCTCAGCTGCAGCAATAATCCGCATTTGTTGTTTATTCGGCAACAGTTATCTTGCTCGGAATATTTCCAGCTCACTGTCCCGTTATTCAAACTTTTATAGTACCGCAGTATTTACCGGTTTGGAAACTTGCAGCAGTGATCCTAGTCACTTCAAGTTCTCCTACTCCATAATTTAAGACAGCATCTTTAGTTCTCTAAGATACTAACAGATGTTCTTAACTTCAATCCAGTGACTATCACTTGGATTGACCTGATTGTGACTCCATATGTTCAAAGCGTATGAGACACTAGGTTACGTACGTTATTCAATGTACAATTTCTCAGAGAGTGTTAACAACTCCAAATCTAGCCCAGTAGATCTTTATTCTTTGAATAAAGGTTGTTACTCCCAAGAATTCTACGGAGAATTTCTATGAAAGAATATCTATGAAAGCCAAGCTTTCACCAATTACTTTATTGGGAATTTCACTGTCAGTGCGCTCCCACTAACCCTTTTATATACACAAGAATCATTTCGTTTTGAATTAAATCATACTCCATTATGATTACATCAAAACGACAATTCCTAGAACCTATGATTGCTTCAATCCAAACGTGGATCGAATAACCTGCAAACCTTGTTTGCTTGTTATGGTACGACAAAACCGACAGGATGTTATAAACATCCTCCGAAAGGTTTCTTTTCAGGAAAGCGATTTT
>SKCR01015896.1:0-21115 GCA_019454045.1 Zanthoxylum bungeanum
ACACAGAAATATTGTTGGATATATTTCTTATAACATCCCTCTCATAAAGATGCTACCAGTATGGGATAGACTGATCCATCCCTCTGAGCCTCTGACTTGCTGACTGTGATCATTACTACAATTCTAACTCAAATATGACTGATACATGAGACCACTGTCCAAACAACAACATGCAGAGAACTTAATATTGATAAATGTGTTGAGTTTCAATCAAGTCCCAAGGATCATAAATCATGCATAAACGAGTTGAATACATATCAAAGGAGGTGCGAAATAACTCACATTGATCGGTAGAGATGCAACAAAGATGAGGTGCGAACTGCTCTCCCTTGCTCGGCAGTGAGCTGCGCGTGTGAGGGGCTGTACGGTGGTGACTGGTTCGGCTTCTACGAGGTTCGGCCATGGGAGACACCATTGAAGCTCCAAGCTTCAAGCTTTCCAAGCTCATAAACTCCCTTCCCTATCACCTTTGTATTCCTCCATGAGTGTGCTAGCACTTAGATCTTGCTACAAGATCAAAAGCTTCTCCATTTTGTGTGAAAAACCAGAAAAATGAAGAAGAAAATCGGTCAAGGAGACCGTGAGAAGAGAGAAACCATTTTGGCTCCATTTTGCCAAAACCGTGAATGTTGAAAACAAGAGAGAGAAAAAATGATGCCTTTTTGTATTACCTTTTTTTTATTTTATTTACCAAGTAAGTAAATAAAAGATATACAAAACTTTTTTATTAAAAAGTCAAAAGCAAAAAGCAAAAGCTTTCAATCAACTTTTCACCCATCACTTCTACTTTTACTTTAAGTCATATCACATCACTTTAATAAAGTGACATGTTGTCAAGTCACATTACTCAAAGTGACAATTGATTTGACGCATGATGTGACTAACGATTTGACGCTTGATGTGACTTGCGTGCCGCACTCGAATTCGAAATGCGAATGCGCTCGCAATCACTCTCGGGCTCGGGTTCGCTAATTCCAAATTAACGAATTTTCCGTCGCGTCGTAATTAAATGATTACGCCTAGCGAAATCATTATTCACGTCGCTAACGAATTAATTCTAAATTAATTCGTTCGCCCGAATTAAAATCCAATTTCAATTCCGCGTCGAAATCTAATTTCGATTAATATATCGAATATATTAATTTTACCGATTAATTTCAAATTAATCGTTCTCTCTCTTTAACGATATTTTATCCGAGATAAAATATCTCCGTAATTAATCCCAGATTAATTTTCTCTCTCTTCTAATTAATCCCAGATTAATTAAGTGCGAGTTATACGTCATCGGTGAATCTTCAGGAAGCGACCCATGAGATCTCCAGATATGTTGGCAGTAAATACGGTCGTCGGACTATCCGAACACGTAAGTACCTCGTACTACATTTATACCGATTTACAAGACAAGGTTGGCTTCTAGCAAAGCGCCATGCCTACCCAATTCTCTTGAAATATTCTTACAGGAATATATAGATCTGTATCAAGCGTAGTATATCGTAGTATTGTGTATATCGGCCCAGTATCGGATAGTCACGTGCTAGGGCTGGGGCTGGATAAGTGTCTGCCCCGTCCGAAGCACATGTCGGATGTCTGGTAACTAGTCTCTATAATCAGATATTCATGACCTGGTCATAATATCATGATTGGATGCGCATCACTCAAGAGCACTAGTACCGTATCCTGCGTGACATCATCTCCACTATGACTAAAGTGATACTTCCGTCTTGACATCACACCCAATACACTACGTCTCTCTGATAAACCCAGAAGTGGTGTACGCAGAACCGGTTAAAGCCCTGTACCACCAAGACCAAAGTCTACCGATTATCGTAAGTATTAGCGGTGCAAGTCTCAGGTTAAGACCAAATACACCTACCCTGATGTCGGACTCCCATAGACACATAGTCATAATACCAATGGGATTCCGAGGGGTCTATCCAGAGCGAAGCTGTTTCCCGTACCATCGGTGAAACACAACCTCCTATCGCACTTGCATAAGTATCCAATACTTAAATATATGAGAACTATGCCGTCGTACCCTCACAACGCGTACAAGTGCAATACTAGCCTATTCCGCATTATCGATGTCCTGTCTCGATAATACTCCGGCTAGGGATATTTAATGATTAATCCTTCGTGGACTGATACTGTCTCATATCATCTCAATCCAGGAACTAATCATATGGACCTCTCTTCATTTATACATCTATGGTGATCTAATCACAAATGATGAGAGTGCAATTTCCTTGTCACATAGTTAATTTGTACAACAACACAGTGATCTGTACAAATAGTGACGCTATGGGTCATATTATCCAACAATCTCCCACTTGGCACATCGCCAGTCACTCTAGTGTCTAACACCCGAACTATGTACGGTTCGCTCAAATTGCTGAGAAAAGATTTTCGTCATCGGATTTGCTTAATTATCGTATGACGCGATTTACACGATCATCACATCGCCATGATGTATGATCCGAACGAATCAGATGATATAGAAGTATATATCTGGATCGTCGATGAGACCTTTAATTCCTTAGCCTGTGCTGACGCCTATATCTAATCTAATTAGATTTATTTTCGATCCAAATGGCTTCTATTGCTGCCTCAGCTGCAGCAATAATCCGCATTTGTTGTTTATTCGGCAACAGTTATCTTGCTCGGAAGATTTCCAGCTCACTGTCCCAGTGTTCAAACTTTATAGTACCACAATATTTAATTGTTTGGAAACTTGCAGCAGTGATCCCAGTCACTTCAAGTTCTCCATCTCCATAGTTTAAGACAACATCTTTAGTTCTCTCAGATACTAACAGATGTTCTTAATCTTCAATCCAGTGACTATCACTTGGATTGACCCGATTGTGACTCCATATGCTCGAAGCGTATGAGACACCAAATCAAGTACATTTTAAATGTACAATTTCCAGAGAGTGTTAACCAACTCCAAATCTATCCCAGTAGATATTTATTCCTCGAATAAAGGTTGTTACTCCCCAGAATTCTACGGAGAATTTCTATGAAAGCCAAGCTTTCATCAATTGCTATATGGGAATTTCACTGTCAGTGCGCTCTCCCACTAACCTCCTTATATACACAAGAATTATTTCGTTTTGAGTCAAATCATAAACCATTATGATTATTTCAAAACGACAGTTCCAAGAACCTTATGCTTGCATTAATCCAAACATGGATCGAATAACCCGCAAACCTCGTTTGTTGGTTATACAAAATCGTCAGAATGTTATAAACATTCTCCAAAAGGTTTCCTTTTCAGGAAAGCGATTTTGATCTATAACTGACACATTTCATAAATGAAATACGCAGTTATCAACAAGCATCTTCAAAATGGATTTACCATGGCAACAGGTAAAAGGTTGAACCGTTATTAACACAATGTTGATAACGATACCTTTCCGTCAAAAGCCCAGCTTTGTACGTTGGTATGTTGCCTTCAATGTATGTCTTCCTTGAAGACGTTTAATGTACCAATAGGCACAATGCCTTGTGGTACAACAACTAGTATCCAAAATAGTTGTTATACATGGAATCCATTTCGGATTCATGACACTTTGTCATAATAGGGAGTCGATACCTTGTATCACTACCTCATACGTATCAGTTGGTGTACCTTAAAAGATTAACATCTTTATGGTGAGATCAGAAACCCATACCCCAGGTTGTTTTCTGACTCTCTCTGATTACGCGGTTTCTTTTGTATTTGAAGATTAATGGTATAGATTCATCACAGATGAACTATTTGTGTTCCATTAAGGACTTCGTGCCTTGAACAGTATTACTCTGATTTTCATCGAGTATCACTATCCTCCCACTGACCACTGCATATCGGTATTCCTCTCAGGAAAAACCGCATGGTGAGCAACAATCACATTGTTCTCATGTGAGATTTACAAGTACTATACTTAAGGTTCCCTTAGGATAACCTATATAGGCACTGTTCCAATTTGGGTCTTTCAGTTTGGTATCATCCAAACGTTATGCCTGGCATACCCAAATTACTAGAAATGAGAAACCCCGTTTCTTTCCTGTTCATTTCCTAATATGTAATCTGTCAAACAGATTATTATGGAACCTTATTCTAAATAAGTTCTTGCACTGTTAAAACTTATCCGTTGAAGGAAATGGTAGCTCAGAGCGACTCATGATTAGCCTTATCATGTCTAACATGATTCGGTTAATCCGTTCGGACACACCGTCACTTTGACGTGTTCCGGGAGGAGTCCTCATTTGAAAGAATACTATACTCTTTCAAGTATATAAGAAACTTATTGCTTAAGTATTTTCCATTACGGTCTTACTGTGACGGTATAATACTATAGCCGATCTGTTTGTCTATTTCGTGTCGAAACTCTAAAAGTTTACGATCTGTGTTCTTCAAAAGAAACACATAACCATAACGTGATGCCACATCCGTTAAGGTCACGAAATATTCATGTTCACATCTAGCCTAGCTAGATATGGGCCCACTAACTTCACCATGAATAGGGCTAACAGATCGGTGGCACTTACACTATTACCAAGTAAACAGTTTTTAGGTACTTTACCTAACAAACTAGATTCGTAGACTTTATTTGAATAGTCAAATCAGTCCTACTATCCACTCTTCAAAAGTGTGGATATACGAGTCTTGTATAATTGTGTCCCAGACAACAATGCCACAAATAAGTCTCTATTGATCAAATCAATTTGAGCTATTTATTTGTCATTTTATATGTTTGAGATTTTAATTATATTCAAAATATAAATTCTGTTATTCACATCTAATGTGTTTATCTCAGTATCATCTTTATATAATGAAACACTTAGTGTTCTAGAATATAAAGGTTTATCCACAATGGATTAAGCACTGATATAGAGATAATGTCTCTAGTTAAACTAGTTACATTATAACAGTTCCTAATTTAAGTACACACCCGAAGGGTAGTTCCTAAACTTAGGTATCTACGGTCGAAACAGCGACTTTCGTCCCGTTTCCGATTCGCAGAGCAATCTCAGCTTGAAGTCAGTATCCTGCTCAAAGCAGATTCTGAACATCAATACATACATTTTATGTACCACACTAAGTATTTAAAATCTAATTTCAATACTAGCTGTGAACATAACTAAGACAAACATTTTTAAAGTAAGAGCCTTGCCCTTTCTTTAATTCCTTCGTGTCTGCCATATCCAAATGGTAGTCACTTTGGGATATGTCAATTATCCTTTTCAATATTTCAGAAACCTTAGGCCAAGCCTTGGGTTTTTAGAATATCGAAACGATGTGCACCTCGTGCTACATGCCCAATTGCAAACTTTGACTTTATCTCCTCTAGAATAGTCAATTAATTCTCCAAGAATTATAATTAAAATTGCAACTTTGACTTTATCTCCTCTAGAATAGTCAATTAATTCTCCAAGAATTATAAATTGCAATTTTAATACTTCTAAATCTAAAATTAGATTTATGACAAGTATATTAAATTAAGCACTAAAGTCATCATCACATAAATCTTCCAAAGATTTTATGCTCTACTTATTTTGCTTAATTTTGGGCTTAAGGTATAATAAGTTATTTTATCAAATAAAGTAACATATTATTTATTCCCAATTTGAAAATTAAATTATTTAAAATATTTTAATCCCAGATTATATTTTAAATATCCAACTTTTCAATTTTATCTTGATTACAATAGTCCAACTATTTAATCAACGATTAGTGGTACTATATATATTATAATGATTATAATAGTCCAACTATATAATCAAATATAATCCAAATTAATTAACCTCAATTACATGATTACTATAATCCAATTATAAAATCAACTGTAAACTGAAATTAATTAATTCAAATATATTGATTAATATAATCCAATTATATATAATCAAGTATAATACAGTCCAACTGTTTATTAAAACAACAATTTAAATATTAGTCCAACTAACATTTAATATAACGACGAAATAATTTAAATGAGCGCGTATGGCGAGTAATTGAACGAGTATTGCAAATTCAATTCTTGCCTCCCACTATTTTTCGTCGAGCCTCTAACCCTCTGTCGAGTACTCGGGAAACCGTGTTTCCTAGTGGGCTAGGATCCCGTTAAATATCACACAATCTTGACTTTGGCCAACAAATTGTATGATAATTAACTAGGTAGATCTCGAAGATCAATTGGATCTCATCCAAATCCTAGATCCAGTAGGCGGATATCCAATCCTAAACATATATCTTATATATGCCAATACATCCAATGTATTACCTAACCTTTTTCCTCTGAATCAACTAAGCCTTGGCTTGGCACAACAAACCTAGTGATCCCAGTCAAGCGCGACCCATTGACCATGGAAAGTTTCGTAATCAATGTCGATGGACAAGAAGTGGTCTTGACTTTGGCCAACAAACCACAACTTGGACAAGACATCGATATGGAACAAACTCTCGTGATTCAAACACATCTTTGACGGACAAAGGGCTTGACTTTGGCCAACAACCAATGCCAATCTCGGATCTTGAGTGAGAATCACTCAATGGAAGGAAAAACACTTGATATTGAGCGAGGGTTTTTCGCGTGCAATTGGCTACCAATTTATTATCTTTGTTAAGGTCTCATCATCATACACCCTTAAACATGCATTCTAAACACATAATAAAGCGCATATGAAATAAAATAATAATGATATGCGGATGGATACTTTACATTGATCCTAGATCAAATCTCTCATTTTCTCTCTCCAAAGCTAGCACATGTATTTACTTCTACCCGTTACACTACACTTCTAAAGAAACCTCATTTACATTGAGGGAATAGGTGAGAAGAGAATACAAAGAAATAAGAGATAAGGCTGACTCGCAGGTCCAATTAATAAATCAAATTTATTACAATTTCCAAAATCGCCCCACCCGACTAATAATCCATCCGATATACATTATTCATACATCACAACCATGTATTCATACAAGCATGTTATCAATCAATCTAATCAAATTAATTAATCTGATAATTAGTGATCATCCAATGTTCAAACAAAGATTTGATTTTGTTCGAGTCAAACTCGTATTGCGAACACGTACTCAAAGTACGATTTCTCAAATTAAATTAAATTACATAATAAATCCAATTTAATACGTATTTAATTCTAATTGATTATTTAATTCCAAATTAAATATTACACTTTATAAAATAAACCTTTACGACTTAAATTCCAAATTTAATCGTTACGGGTCTCAAAGCCCGATTAATATCCAATATTAATTTAATTAAAGTCCAATGGGCTTTTAATTAATTTCTTGAGGCGTGGACATTTGGTCAACTCGGGTCAAACCGAATAACCAAAATCCAATCCGGGAGTTACCCCATAATCCCATAAATTAATTTAGGCCCATTAGGCCCAATTAACGTTAAAGGTTCATAATTCGCATTTGTGCCTTTTGGAAGCGGTTTTGGGCCTAATTGGATCCAACCAATTTTGGCCTAAACCAACTTTGTACAACAAAGTCCAATAAACCCAATAACAACTTTAAAAGCCCAAATCCAATTTTAAGCCCAATATTTAATTCCAAAAATTCCAAATTTTCAATTAAATTACCTAAAGTGTATAGCATTATTAATTACCCAAATCAAGTTTCCAAAACATGAAATTTGTCCAATTAATCATGCTTAACATCAATTAATCATGTCCAACATAATTTGATCAAAAAAAACCCCATTATACATGCTAAAGTCTCGGCCATAAGGGGAAAAAATGCCCAAATCAAATCAATTCACCATCCATGAACCCACCTCAAACATAATTCACAACATCCCCAATGATTTTAAGTCCTCCAATGAACAAAAAATCAAAAATCCAAGACATTAGGGAGCTTGCCAAATTCGGCCATCCAAAGCAATTTGGGGAAAATTGTTCCAAACTAATTTTCAACAAATTGATCCAATCAATCCTCAATTAAACATACTTTAAGCATTCTAAATCATCCAATTTCATTAAAAATGCTCAAAATCAAATTTACCCAAATTTCAATTTTGGCCAACAATAAGCAAATTGGGGAAAATTGTTCCAAACACTTTTTCATCAAATTGATCTAATCAATCATCAATTAAACAATATTTAAGCATTCTAATTCATCCAATTTCATTAAACATGCTCAAAATCAAGTTTACCCAAATTAAAGTTTTGGCCAACATAAGCAAATTGGGGAAAATCAATCCAATTAATTTTTCATCAAATTGATTACATATAACTCTAAGTTATCCATATACAAGCATTCTTAAACAAACAATTTGTCAAAATCATGCTTAAATCAAAAAGCCCCAAATTTTGCTCAAGAACCCTAAATTCGTTTTATGCAACCAATAGCTCAAGATACCATTGTTGAGTTTCAATCAAGTCCCAAGGATCATAAATCATGCATAAACGAGTTGAATACATATCAAAGGAGTGCGGAATAACTCACATTGATCGGTAGAGATGAACAAAGATGAAGTGCGAACTGCTCTCCCTTGCTCGGCAGTGAGCTGCGCGTGTGAGGGGCTGAACGGTGGTGACTGGTTCGGCTTCTACAAGTTCGGCCATGGGAGACACCATTGAAGCTCCAAGCTTCAAGCTTTCCAAGCTCACAAACTCACTTCCCTATCACCTTTGTATTCCTCCATGAGTGTGCTAGCACTTAGATCTTGCTACAAGATCAAAAGCTTCTCCATTTTGTGTGAAAAACCAGAAAAATGAAGAAGAAAATCGGTCAAGGAGACCGTGAGAAGAGAGAAACCATTTTGGCTCCATTTTGCCAAAACTGTGAATGTTGAAAACAAGAGAGAGAAAAAATGATGCCTTTTTGTATTACCTTTATTTTATTTTATTTACCAAGTAAGTAAATAAAAGATATACAAAACTTTTATTAAAAAGTCAAAAGCAAAAAGCAAAAGCTTTCAATCAACTTTTCACCCATCACTTCTACTTTTACTTTAAGTCATATCACATCACTTTAATAAAGTGACATGTTGTCAAGTCACATCACTCAAACTGACAATTGATTTGACGCATGATGTGACTAACGATTTGACGCTTGATGTGACTTGCGTGCCACACTCGAATTCGAAATACGAATGCGCTCGCAATCACTCTCGGGCTCGGGTTCGCTAATTCCAAATTAACGAATTTTCCGTCGCGTCGTAATTAAATGATTACGCCTAGCGAAATCATTATTCACGTCGCTAACGAATTAATTCTAAATTAATTCGTTCGCCCGAATTAAAATCCAATTTCAATTCCGCGCGAAATCTAATTTCGATTAATATATCGAATATTAATTTTACCGATTAATTCCAAATTAATCGTTCTCTCTCTTTAACAATATTTTATCCGAGATAAAATATCTCCGTAATTAATCCAGATTATTTTCTCTCTCTTCTAATTAATCCCAGATTAATTAAGTGCGAGTTATACGTCATCGGTGAATCTTCAGGAAGCGACCCATGAGATCTCCGGATATGTTGGCAGTAAATACGGTCGTCGGACTATCCGAACACGTAAGTACCTCACTACTACATTTATACCGATTTACAAGACAAGGTTGGCTTCTAGCAAAGCGCCATGCCTACCCAATTCTCCGGAAATATTCTTACAGGAATATATAGATATGTATCAAGCGTAGTATACCGTAGTATTGTGTATATCGGCCTAGTATCGGATAGTCACGTGCTAGGGCTGGGGCTGGATAAGTGTCTGCCCCGTCCGAAGCACATGTCGGATGTCTGGTAACTATTCTCTATAATCAGATATTCATGACCTGGTCATAATATCATGATTGGATGCGCATCACTCAAGAGCACTAGTACCGTATCCTGCGTGACATCATCTCCACTATGACTGAAGTGATACTTCCGTCTTGACATCACACCCAATACACTACGACTATCTGATAAACCCAGAAGTGGTGTACGCAGAACCGGTTAAAGCCCTGTACCACCAAGACCAAAGTCTACCGATTATCGTAATTATTAGCGGTGCAAGTCTCAGGTTAAGACCAAATACACCTACCCTGATGTCGGACTCCCATAGACACATAGTCATAATACCAATGGGATTCCGAGGGGTCTATCCAGAGCGAAGCTGTTTCCCGTACCATCGGTGAAACACAACCTCCTATCGCACTTGCATAAGTATCCAATTCTTAAATATATGAGAACTATGCCGCCGTGCCCTCACAACGCGCACAAGTGCAATACTAGCCTATTCCGCATTATCGATGTCCTATCTCGATAATACTCCGGCTAGGGATATTTAATGATTAATCCTTCGTGGACTGATACTGTCTCATATCATCTCAATCCAGGAACTAATCATATGGACCTCTCTTCATTTATACATCTATGGTGATCTAATCACAAATGATGAGAGTGCAATTTCCTTGTCACATAGTAAATTTGTACAACAACACCGTGATCTGTATAAATAGTGACGCTATGGGTCATATTATCCAACAAAATGTATATGTACTTCTTCTACAACTCTTATTCATGACACGTTTACCCCTTTATAATGCAATCTTTACTATACAATATGCATGATACATGACTATACTTCAACTCTAACTTGACCTTATGGACTCAAATACCCTAGTGGCCACCATCAGTATCCATCCTCTCGAGCTCATCCTCCGGGTAACCTACAAAACAAAGAAACTGGGAGTGGGGGGTTAGATCATTTGAATGACCTAGTGAGTGGACAGTTTAAAACAGGAACTAAAATGGTTTTTGAAAATCCATTGTTCTAAAATCAAATTCATCTCATGGAAATCATCTTTTTCAAAATCTCTTTTCTTATCTAAAAATAATTCTCTTTCTGGAAAACTTTTCTGAAAATTACTTTATGTTTGTAAATCTCTCAAATTCTCATAAAACAGTTTCTCTCGAAAACTCTTTCTTAAAACTATCTTTTCTGAAAATCTGAATCTGTGAACTACCTGTCTCTGAAAATATGGACGTATGAGGGTGTTACGTCTTGCCGTCCCCTTATACGTCTAAATTGGTGGTCTTGGCGTGTTTCTTCTCGCCGTCCCCCAAGCCACTGAACTAGAGCCGGGGGTGCAGATCTATGCTACCCTCTTGACTCTGAATCTGAGGTTTAGGGGCATTACGTCTCGCCATCCCCCTAGCCCTGAAATCTAGGATCTATGGACATATGTCATCCCTAGTCCTAAACTACGTGTGCACACATTCTCTGAGTCCGTCAATTCTATATCCGTCAATTCCATATCTAATTCAAGTTACAACTGAGGTGGGTTTTTCCCCCATGCCTCCAAAAATCACAAAATCATGTTTTTTGGATAAGGTAAGTATATATTTGATGGAGTTGGTGCTTGGAGTGCTGATCCGAATTGTACATTTTATTATTTATTAATAAAATAACTACATTTTTCATTTCATACCTCATTAATGGTATTGTCATTATACGTATTAGATTTATTTATAGATATGATAAGAATGACATCGACCTTACAATATTTTTAACACTGGGTGTAAACTATTCTTAAAGTAAATATTCCTAGTCGTTGGTTTTGGAATACGGTCGAATTCCTATAACCTATAAGACTATCAAATGTCGTATATTGGAATTGGAGTTCCAATTGTTTATTCGGATGCACCATGAGTTTTGGAAACTCATATAGACATGTGGGTATTCGTTGAAACGAATACCGAATGACTCACAGGTGATTCCTAATAGTTGGAAGTACACACCACCGTCAATTGGAATCTCCTCGAGTCGAGTAGCATATGTAATCCTTTGACTATAGGATAACATTGATATTGTGTCAGATCCTCCACACTTAGATGCCATGTATGTCAGAAACCTTTCATGGTCTGGCCTCTAGATGTCCGTTGGGTGTGGACGGATGCACTCAGTAATCAAGTACGAAGCAAGATAGGATTCGTCGGCCCATATGTGTACCATAAAGGGGTTTAGTTATCCATGTGAGTAAAAGTAAAGATTCTTAAATCTTTGGCCAAAGTCGATCACCTAGGGTGGATCGCATCAATTATAAAGAATCATGGATAAGTCGACATGAGATGTGCGCATTGGAAACTTAACGGTATATTTTATGTTTCCTAAGCACAACTCGGATAGCCTAAGACGGAGGGATTGTGTAGGCACTGCATTTTTACACATAGGTCCCTATGATGAGTCTCATTTTGGAGACACTACCTTTTAAGTCACGGAGGTCGCGGAAAACAGACGTCGGAAGTGGAATTCAGAATAAACAAGGTTCACTATTTTCGTTGGTGCTGCGTTCGTTACTTCGTTCGAACGTCAAACAGATTGCGGGCGTTCGTGCTGCGTTCGAGTAAGCGTTCGAACGGTGTCGGTAATTCTAGTTTTGCTGCTAGCCTCACATCAAGCCCAATTCGCCCAAACCTTGGCCCACACGCCCAAGCCCACTTAAAACACATATTTAACACATGGTGAAATCAAAACAAATCTAAAAATCACATACCAAATTAAATAAAATACTTACACAAATTAAAGAAATTGCATGCCTAATTAAAATCAATCAACAAACTAAATGCCTAATCCAAGCCAATCAAATATTCAACATGCCTAATCCAAGCCAAATCAAATCCCTTGCTTTCCTTGTCCAACACCAAATCATATCCCTTTTTAAATACACAAATCCCTTTCCTTGTCAAGCCTAACCCTTTGCCTATAAAAAGAAACCTTCACCACCTTCTCAAAGCTAGCTAGCTCATTCACATAAGAAACACCCAAGCTCATAGACACAACTCTCCCTCACTCTCAATAACAAAAAGATCACAAACCAAAGAATCCCCATCGCCTTGACCAAAACACATCCCGAACAGCCCCTTCACCTCACCAAAAAACACATCCCAAACAGCCCTAAAACACGCATACAGCAGCCCTAAACACACACATAAAACAGCCCCGAACCACACCATAACCTCACCAAAAATCACACCCAAAACAGTAGCCAAAACATCCCAAAAACAGTAACTAAAATACAGCAGTAAAATAGTAGCAGCGGCAGCGAATCGGAGTCAAAACAGCAGCAAAAGACGGAGGATGACGACCCAAAATAGTAAGACAACAAACGAGAGCAGTGAACCAGTGAACCAGAAGAGTTGCGGTGCTTTACCCCTTCCGATCTTCGTGAAACGCGAGTCCGAGAGACGACTTAAAAGGTTAGACTTGAGGGCACTTTTTCATTAGTTTATATTCGTTTCTTTTATTATTGAATTGTATTCACATGAGAGTCATTTATGGATGCATGTTGTGGCTTGAATGAAATGGAAGAGTGTCGTCTCTTGTGGTATATAGGATGGAAACCCAGACGTAAATTCCGTAGCCGAATCCCAATGGATGGTAGTGCGGTCTGTACTTGGGATACAACTCCACGTACCACTTGAGTAAACGGCACCTTCTCTTGTTTTGTGTTGCTTTGGTTTATCTATTTCTTGTTATTTAAATTCTGTATGTCGCTTATTTATGCATGGTTCAATCGAGCGCATGGGCTTAGCAAGTGGAATGAAAGATCCCCTATGGGGAGGGGTTAAAACCCTTTACCACGATGCTTTGCCGCGCCGGTTGATGTGTGTTCGGTTGGATGTAAGACACGTTCAATCGGACATACTTAGTTGAATATGATTATCTTTATGTTTGTATGCATGATGTGATATGACGCGCATGGGCTTAGTATGTTGGTCTAAAGGTCGTCTCTTTGAGAGATCAAGAGCCCCCAAAAGGCCACCTTTACGGCAGTACTTCGCCGCGCCCCCTTTATTTTGTTGTTTATGTATTGCGTCCCATTTCATGCATCAGGTATGTTCCCGTTCGAACGCGTTTACGAACGCAACTCGAACGCGCATGCATTTTGCCTTATCATGCATCAGGTCTCATTTACGTTCGAACGTGTTATCAAATGCCATACGAACGTGAGCATTCTGTTTCATTTCCGTTCGAACGCGTTATCAAACGCCATACGAACGTGAGCATTCTGTTTCATTTCCGTTCGAACGCGTTATCAAACGCCATACGAACGCGAGCATTCTATTTCATTTCCATTCGAACGCGTTATCAAATTCCACACGAACGCGAACCTTCTGTTTACCTTTCGAACGCGTTTACGAACGCTACACGAATGCGCACACACTGAACTGAGTCTGTCTTATCATATTCATGCATAATTGCCTCTTGGTTGATTTTTCTTGTGTTATATAGCCAACCATATTATTTGTATCCCTGCATTTATCCATTCTATGTGTTCTTGGGATTGTATTCAAGCATGATTAGGCTGTTAGCATATTATTTGGTTAATAGGTTCATGAGATAGTACTCAAGCATGATTAGGTTGTTCTTAGTTTTCCATACCATAGGATTGAAATATGTTCATGAGATTGCCATGCGATGTTGCATGTTGTGATGAACTTGTTGATGCATGCATATGAATCTAGAAGCATGATATTTTTTGGAAATAAATGTTATTTAAGCCTGGTTAAATTATTACATAAATCCTTTCATTACAAGTGACATGAGTAAGGGACCATTCCGAACCCAACGGTTTGAGGTCTTCCCTTGCGAGGGGTGAGTGCGGCCTTAAATCTTTGTCCCGATTCACACCGGGTGGCGACTCCATGTTATTTCGTACTTCCCAACTAGTGCCGCGAGCCTAGAACGGCGTTGTCCAGGTCCTGTGTCCTACAGATTGTTAAACATAAGTGATGACCTCGACTTGTATAGTTCAAAAAGGTCGTTCGTGTTCTTCGCGAATTCGAAGGTAGCCGAATTGCGTACATATTAGATAGGCTTATAGAACAAACTTGTCTGAATTTATAGAGTACCAATATGAAGTGTACTCATTGAGCACTTGGGTAGCCGATTAATTTTGATAAAAGATAATATTCGATATTATAATTATCAACTAAGATAATCAAGTGTTATTGGATAACATTGATTTTTTATTTTGACCTAATTGGATTAATTGGATTAATTCAATAATTACACAAGGGCTTAATTGTAAAATCATAATTATCTATACCATTTGAGGATATTATGGTAATTGTAAGTATGTAATAATATGTGGTTTTGGCTTGATTTAATTGGATTAAATCAAGGTGGCAAACACCTAATGGAATTTGAGTTGTTGCTAGTTTTGAACTTAAACTTCCTTTTAGGAAGTTAAAATCAAATTGGAGTTTTAATTGAATTAAAACTCATTAATTATTTCACGACAATAATCCTAATACAATTTTGATTAAACCTTTTAATAATTCCATATGATTAAAATATTAATTGATAAATAATGAAAGAGTAATCTCTTAAAAGTTTTAAGATTAGTATAAGATTATACAAGTCATGAAAACCTTAGACATTCTTGTATAATGACGTACAGAGAACTCGTCATCAATGCAATAAGAGTTTGAGAAGGTAGGGACTTAAGTAGTCACATAGGACCTCCCTCAACTTCTGGGAGTTTTATCTAGTCACCAAATTGTGAAAGATTGTCTTTAAACCAAATGAAACATTTTTATTAAATGTTAATAAAAGATTAGAATCCCCTCGTCTAAAACCAAACATAAAAGTTATGTGATAAAGTATGTTTGTGCATGATGTTTAATGAAAGTATAAGATACAAAAATATCAAGATGAACTAAAAGAAAATACATAAAAATCATATAGAGATATGAATAATTAATTAGTCCCCAAGATTAAATATTAAGCCTTAACCTTCCAACACGATCAAGTAGCCTATTAAACATATGTTGGAAATCCCAAAACCTATTAGGTGAGGGAGCCTCACATGTTTAAGTACTATTTGACTTGTTCGTCTATTTAGCCTAATTATTGTAGGGCTAATCACATGTGTTACGTGACGAAATGTGTTGGGCCTACCTTAACTAGTGAAAATATCAACTCATTAATTGTTTGCTAGATGTGTAAAGGTCGAGTGTTGTATAGAGATAAAAAAAATAAAAGGAATTTTCACTCATTGAAGATGAAGTACCAAAATCCATTAGGTGAGGCATGGCATTCACAATAATAATTTGACATCCCACTAGAAATGTAACACCCCGGAAATTCCAACGACTACTATGCTAAAGATGGAATAATACGTGATATGAATTATGTTCAAGCATGTATGTGCTCATGAAATGACTTTTTGGACATTCGGAAAATTCCTTGCAGTTCCGATATAAAATTTGTTCTATGTTCCACTCCGAACAGCTCTTAGTATTCGGGCCTCAATATTTTCATACAATCTCCAATTTTTTATGAATTTTATATCATAAAAAATCTAAGACCGAGAGCTACAACTTATGCATTAGATATTGTTCCAAATTCGAATAAGAAGTAGGTCAACAATCATATTTTCTGTAGCTACTATAGTAAAATTCAGGAATAAACTATAATTGGGTGATGTTGTAAATTTGGGGCCACCCATTTGCAAAAAAAAAAAAAAATCATCCCTTGCACTATAGATAGAAAATATTATTCATCATCTTATCTTCTCCTTTGAGCACAAATTTGGTCCCCAAAATAACTTCAAATTCTTTCATTTTCACATGCCAAGATGAAGGAAAAATTGATGCTTTCAACTCTTCTTCATGCAAATAAGCTTATTTTTTTCTTCCTTCCTCTAATCTTGAGTTTATGGCATGAATCTTTTTCCCCTAAATTCGAACTAGAAGAACCCTAGAAATTTATTTTGGCATTTTAGCTACAAAAGTAGTGCTAACGTACATATTTAAGCAATTCATGACAATATTGAGCATGGACTGAGCTTCTTTTTGTGAATACTTAAATTTCCCCATGGGAAAAGGGGCTGACCGAAACTGTTATGATCTTAGGGGGGATTTTTTTTGTTTCTTTCATGAAAATTATTGATGATGTATGCTTAGAATAATGTTTGATATGAGTTTCTTTTGGTTTAAGATGAAAATCCAAAATTGCATATTAAATTAGGAAATTAATCATGTTTAATAGTTTATTAAGAGTGCTTATAATATTGTAAATTCTATTGGGGATCATTGGATTAGAAGAATTAAATGAGTAGGTGAAATAAGAAAGTTAAGTAACGGTATTGGGTTAGGATACTTTCCGAACAGGCTGTAAATATTTGCTTATAAGTCAAGTTTGTGATGTCCGATTGATGAAGCGTAAATTTCTGAATAAACTAGACACATAAGGTAGTAACATATCCAAAATTTAGAATTTTTAAACTTAAGATGAGACCGGACCGAATTTGTGAATTCAGGTTATCTGCTGCCCCTGTGCCCAGTTTTTCCAGTTGCACAGCGTAGGGGTTTTATGGAGAAAATCCAATAACGCAACGGAAACGCGGAAAATCAAAATTTTCTGATTTCAATAATTTTTCTTGGATCAATTAAATAAACTTATTTATTTAATTATCCAATACTTAAAAACTAAAATTTTGCACAAGAAACCAAATTTCTTGGTAATTGCCGAATTGGCCCAAAGCTTTACAAATTGATCATTTTAGTCCTAAAATTGTCAAATATAATTTTGGATGACTCTAAATCATTTCTAAAATGATTTCCAACATGTCCAACACATCAAAATCAGATTGCAACAAAATACCCAAATTTCCTTAAATTGCCGAACAGCCCCAAACTTTTCAGTTTTTACAATTTGGTCCTTTTATGTTCAAAACATGTCAAGATCAAATCCAATCAACCAAAAACTTAATATGCATCATATACACACCATAATACATCACATATATGAAAATCCTCAAATTTGGAAAATGTTAAGAACCCTAATTTTATAATTTCTTCAAATTGATAAATTTTACCAAATCAATTAAATCCAATCTTTTAATTCAAACTTTACCACACCAAAAAAGTCTCACCATCATGAAACAACTCAAGAACAATTCTAGGTCATCAATGAGTGGCTTAGAAACTCTAGAATGGCAACTTGATTATCAAATAATCAAAAGTGAGCTTATGAAACCATTTCAAGCTTACTTTGAAACCATACATGCATACATCTTTCAAACAAGTTCATAACCATTTAAAACACAAACTAAATGTGTAGAGAAAACATCCTATCAACACATGTTGAAGCTAAGCATGTTAGAAATATTTTCTAAGTTGAAAGGTTTAAAGAAAAACTTACAAAATCAAGAAATATCCAAGCTTTTCTTTTTGTTCTTCAACTTTTTCTCTCAACTCTATTGTGTTTATTTTTGTGTAACTTGTTAACCTAATGCACCAAAAATGAAACAAAACAATATATACTTCACAAATCTACCATTGGCCGAATTTGGAAGAATACAAAATATCTAGATATTATTTTTATTTCATTAAAGTTTACTTTTATCAACTTGTATAAATAATCATTAAACCATTTAATGATTTTCAATAAGTCAAATAAAGCAACTCAAGACATCTCCAAGAATATCAAAACTTAAGATATTTATTTTTTTAATTAATTTAATTATTTAACAATTAAATAATTATTTAAATACAAATATTTTAAATATATGTATTATATTTACTTTAAATATCCAAATACATATATATTTATGATATATGTCAAATATCACAATTTGACATTTAATTAATGTGTATTTAATAAAATCTATCATTAAATACAAATACACAATAATTAGGAAATGACCATTAGGTCTCATCGCATGTATTTTTTGTTTAACCTTTAAAAGACTTATAAATAATCAATATTATTCATAAAAGTTGCATTAGTGCTCTACGAGTATATTTCACTAGTGAGACTCTCTATATTCAAACATATCCGTCACGAAATCTAATTTTGTGTCCATAATTTACCCACCCGTAAATTATGACGGCCACGGATAACCTCGCTGAATCATATAGGTCGAGGTCATGGTATATGTTTAATTCTTCCATCACAGGTATCCGGATATATCCCAGAGATATAGATGTAACCGTCAAATCTCTATAGGGACAATCCTATCGACGTCTTTATTAGCAATCTCTAAAAGAACACTTAGAACTCACTTCTAAAGTGTACCACGGGCCCATGGTTTTTATCTGATTGCTAATCATATATGGACTACCTATGCTCTGTACACATAATTGATGGATCCTATTTTGACACACACATGACACCTTGAGGATCTATCCACACCCAACGAACATACAGAGGTCTGATCTAAATAAATCGGTGACGTGATTGCCATCTAAGTGTAGAAGATGTCTCATGTGCCCACAGTGGTATCTCAAGTGGAAGAATCAAAAATGCTACTCAACCCGAGAAGATTCTTATTGACGTTGGTGTACCAACCATTAAGAATCTTCAGTGAGTCGTTCAGTGTTTATCTGCTATAAACACCTACACATCTATACGAGTCTCCAATACTCATGGTTCATTGATAAACCATTGTAATCATATATTCCAGTATACGACATGTATCAGTATCAACGGGTTTACTTTACTGACCAAGTAGTGTAAACCTTGACCAGGAACTATCTGAGAATGACAACGTCATGATACAACTCAATGTCAGTTGCGACGCTTTTGCAACTGTATCATGACTAATCATCCTACGGTCTATTACGTCTTTACAATAGAAAAATATATATTATATTATAGAAACTGCTTATTTTATTCATAATAAAATATTTACAATAATATTTACAAGGAAATACAACGGGGAATTGGCGCTCTGAGCACCAACCCCAACATACAGCCCCTGAAATTCAGTCTATAACAATAGTTGCTGGTATCAGAATTGAGAACCGTAAGAACCAACATAAATATGATAGATTAAGGATCCTCTCAGTAAAAGTTCAGCTTCAAATTCGTCTCTGATTAATCACAGTAAATTTTCAAAAGTAGACATCAAGCAATGAATTTTCTAATGATTAGTAAAATATAAGTTTTCGCTACCGCACTTGTACAACTCCAAATCTAAAACCGTAAAATTCATAGGTACCATAGATATTTTCAATTTTCAAGTAGATTTGGCATTCATTTATTGTATATACTTTCATGTCATATGTAATTATTATAAGTTATAAGAAAGAGAAATAATGGTTACTTCGACTTTAGATTGACGTCAAGGTACTCGCAGGTCACCCATGTCGTGTACTGCACCTAACTTGCCATAGCAATGTGAGTGGACTCTTTTATAAACTTGTGTTTACTTATATGTTTTTGAGATGAAACTTATTTTTCTATATTTGGGGCGTTAGCCAAGTTTATCTCAGATGTTTTATGAATAAAAATATTTTAAGCAATGTTTTAGAAAGTAATGTTTTATAAAGCATGATTTTGTGATTTTTGGAGGCATGGGGGAAAAACCCACCTCAGTTGTAACTTGATTCAGATATGGAATTGACAGACTCAGAGAACGTGTGCACATGTAGTTCAGGACTAGGGATGACAAATGCCCTTAGATCCTAGATTTCAGGGCTAGGGGTGTTGGAAATTTTCTAAGGTCCCAAGATCAAACAAGACATGAAAACATGCGTGAATACACCAACGAAGATAGCGGAATACTTACATTGATCGGTTATGCGATTTGAAGACGAATCATGCCCAAAAACGCACTGCCTTTGTAAGCCCACTGCAGCAGTCCATGCTCACTGTCTTGGTAGTTTCGGGTCTCAAAACGAAGCTCCAAACTCCGTCGGATGAATCCCGCCTCATGGGTGAACCTCCCTACCACCTTCGCAAGACTCGTAGTGTGCTAGCACTTGAATTTTCACCATGAAAATCCACTCTTTGCTTCCCTTTTGTGTCACGTTTTTCTGGTTCAAAACCAGTCCCCATTTCAAGCTTTGGGCGTGAGAAGAGGAGAAAAAATGAGAGAGATGATCTTGTATTAAGTTAAAATGATTTACCAAAAATCAATTTATATTTATGCCATAATTTTCATTAAATTAATAATAAAATTATGACACATAACATGCAATGGCTTAGAGTGTCAAACACTCAAACTCCATGCAATGACATTGAGTGCAATGTACACAATCTACATGCAAAGCATTAGAATGACATGTGTCATGTGGGCCCCACACGTTTTCAAATGAAAGTGGGCCCACGTGCACTCACGCGTTCGGGTTCGATATTTCCGAAATACCGAGCTTACGTCGCGACGTTA
>SKCR01015897.1:0-20796 GCA_019454045.1 Zanthoxylum bungeanum
AAGGGCAAGGCTATATCATCACAGTTTTCTCGGAAGACTAAGGACATATCCCAAGACGTCTGCCTACATTATGGCAAACGGGGTCACTGGAAGCGTGACTGCCATGAGGACAAGGCGGAGTTGAAGGAAGTGAAGACGGGCAAGGCTTCGGCTTCAGGTATATTTTTTATAAACATGTCCACTACTGGTTTTAAAAATTGGATTATGATTCTGGATGTGGTACTTACATATGTACTGATGTGCAGGATCTGCTGATTAGCAGGATACTGGCTTCAGATGATATCAACCTACGAGTCGAAAATGGGACGAAAGTCGCTGTTTTGGCCGTTGGGACCTATGTTTTGTATCTACCATTGGGGCATGTAATTACATTAGGTGACTGTTATTTGGTACCTAGTTTGACTAGGAACATCATCTCTGTATTTTGTTTAACCCTTTGCGGGTGTACCTTTGTATTCATGAACACTAGGTATTTGTATATAAAAATAACATTTTGTTACGTATAGTAAATGTTAATAATAGTCTTTATATTTTGAATGTAAGTGAATCTCAAACATATAACATAACAGTAAAAGGCTCAAATTGAGTAAAATAGATGAAACTCATCTGTGGCATTGTTGTCTGGAACACATCAACAAGACTCGTATATCCACGCTTTCGAAGAGTGGATACTTGGACGGATTTGATCCCGATTCATATGATGTCTGCGAATCTTGTTTATTAGGCAAAGTGCCTAAAATACCTTTTAGTGGTAAGAGTGTACGGGCCACTGAGCCGTTAGCCCTCGATCATAGTGACGTATACGGGCCAAGTCTAGCTAGGCTAGAGTTGGTTATGAATACTTCGTAACCTTTACGGATGTTACATCGCGTTATGGTTATGTGTATCTTATGAAACACAAGTCAGAAACTTTTGAGAAATTCAAAGAGTTTCGACACGAAGTAGAAAAAAAGACTGGCAAAAGTATTAAAAACATCGCAGTCGGACCATGGTGGAAAATACTTTAGCAATGAGTTTCTCGATTACTTGAAATAGTATGGTATTCTTTCATAGTGGACTCCTCCCGGAACACCTCAATTGAGTGGTGTGTCCAAATAGAGAAGCCTAACTTTATTGGACATGGTAAAGTCAATAATGAGTCGAATTGAGCTACCAATTTCCTTCTAGGGATACGCATTGAACAGTGCAATACTTATTTTGAATAAGGTTCCGTCAAAGTCTGTTGGACAGACTCCATATGAAATATGGACAAGAAAGAAACTGGGTTTCCCATTCTTGAAGATTTGGGTATGCTGGGCATATATTAAACGTTTGGATTGTGCCAAACTAGAACCCAAATCAGATAAGTGCCTATTTGTAATTGGTTATCCTAGGGAAACCAATTTACACAACCCACAAGAGAACAAAAATATTTGTTGCTCTCCATGCGGTTTTCCTTAGGGGAATTCATAAATGCAGTGGTAAGTGGGAGGAAAGTAAAACTTGATGAAAATCAGAGTAATACCGTTCCTGGCACCGACCCCTAACGGAACACGAACAGTTCATAAGGGATGAGACTATTCCATAATCTTCTAATACATAAGAACCACGTAGGTCGGAGAGAGTCAGAAAACAGTCTTAGAGGTATAGGTTTCTGATCTCACCTCATGTAGATATCAATCTTATTGAGGAAGACGAACCGGCTACGTATGAGGAAGTGATACAAGGTATTGACTCCATTTTATGGCAATATGCCATGAAGTCTGAAATGGATTCCATGTATACCAACCAAGTTTGGATACTGGTTGATGTACTAGAAGGCATTGTGCCTATTGGTATCAAATGAGTCTTCATGGTGAAGACAAACATGGATGACAACATACAAACATACAAAACTATGATTGTAGCGAAAGGGTATCGTCATCAACATGGTGTCGATTACAACGAAACATTTTACTCGTTGCCATTAATAAATCCATTCAGATAATGCTTGCTATTGCTGCATATTTCAATTATGAAATATGGCAGATGGACGTCAAAATCGCTTTCCTTAACGGAAACCTTTTGAAGGATGTTTATATGCAACACCCTGACGGTTTTGTCGTACCAAAACATGCAAACAAGGTTTGCAAGTTAAATCTATCCATGCATGGATTGAAGCAAGCATCGCGTTCTTGGAACCAACATTTTGATGAGATCATATTACAATATGGTTTCATTCAAAACAAAGATGATTCTTGTATATATAAGAAAGTTAGTGGGAGCGCACTGACAATGATTGTCCTATACGATGATGATGTATTACTTCTTAGCAATGACATTCCCATATTTAAATCGGTGAAAGCTTGGCTTTCATTAAAATTCTCCATGAGAAACTTGGGAGAGGCAACCTTTATTTTAGGAATAAGGATCTACTGGGATAGATCTAAAAGTTGTTGGCATTCTCCGAGAACTCATACATTAACACATAGCATCTCTCTATCTAAGGACATGTGTCCTAAAACTCAAGATGAGAGAGATGCAATGAATCGGATCCCGTTCGCTTAAGCAGTCAGATCGATCATGTATGCTATAACATGTATGTGACCTGGTGTCTCATACGCTTTGAGCATATGTAGTCACAATCAGGCCAATCCAGGTGATGGTCACTGGATCGATGTTAAGAACATCCTTTAGTATCTTAGATGAACTAAGGATGCTTTCTTAATTTATGGAGATGGAGAACTTGAGGTGACTGGGATCACCGATGCAAGTTTCCAAACCGATAAAGATGACTATAAGTCACAATAAGGGTACATATTTTGTTTAAACAACGGAACATTGAGCTAGAAATCTTCCAAGCAAGATATTGTTGCCGATTCAACAACAAAAGCGGAATACATTACTGCGGCTGAGGCAGCAAAAGAAGCATTTTGGATCTATAAAATTCCTAATTGGATTAGGAGTAGTTCTGTTAGCAACTGAGCTGGGCTACAACACAGACTAAGGAATTACGGTCTCATCAATGATCCAAGTATGTACTTCGACGGTTTCATCTGATTTGTGAGATCATACATCGTGGCAATGTCAAGATCGAAAGATCGTTTCAGATGATAACCTTGCATATCCACTGACGAAAGCGATATATCAACAAAAGTTTGAGCGACCCGTATATAGTTCAAGTGTTAGACACTTGAGTGATTGGCTATAGGCCAAGTGGGAGATTGTTGGACAATTATGACCCATAACATCACTATTTGTAAAAAAACATGGTGTTTTTGTACAAATTAACTATGTGACAAAGGAAATTGCTCTTTTATAATTTTGTAATTGGATTACTTGGATATATATAAATGATAAAAGTCCATATGATTAGTACCAGATTAATAAGCTATGAGACATTATTAATCCACGATCGGTTTAATCATTAAATGTCCATAGTCGTAGTATTATCGAGACTGGACATCGATAATACGGAATAGGCTAGTATTACACTTGTGCGCGTTATGGAAGTTTAACGACATAGTTCTCATATATTTAAGTATTGGATACTTATGCAAGTGTGATATGAGGTTCTGTTAGTTGTTAAACCGGGAACAGCTTCGCTCTGGATAGACCCCTCGGAATCCCATTGGTAGTATGACTTTGTGTCTATGGGAATCCGAATCAGGGTAGGTGTATGTGGTCTTAACCTGAGACTTGCATCGCTAATACTTGCGACAATCAGTATACTTTGGTTTTGGTCGTCCGAGGCTTTAACAGATTCTGTGAACGCCTCTTCTGGGTATACTGAGAATCGTAGTGTGTTGGGTGTGATGTCAAGATGGAAGTATCACTTCAGTCATATGGAGATGATGATCACACATGATGTAAACGGCTTTATGTGTTTTGAAATAAAACGATGCATTATTCATTTATCAAAATGTTTGTTTAATATTCGCATATTATAAATTATCTTGAATACCCTAGATTACTTATGTGCCTTCAGACTTTGTGTATGAGTGTCATACACAAGAGGATTTAAGTCTGAAGTTAGTAATCTTAAATAGTCCAAAGAGAGCAAATAAAGCGGGTACTTTTTTGTGGTTTATCTATAGCTGCGGTCCATTCTATATTTGTATGGCGACCTTGATCTAGGATCGTCCATGTAGAGACATGAGAATGGAGGCACCTTGTATGATGTGATCATATAGGACTGGAACCAGATGCAAATGACATTCTTATAATTTCGTTAAATAAAGAAAGTCATTTTGATCTACTAGATGGTCATATATGGATTGATCTTAATCTTGAGTGTACTATGAACTCCTCCATGGCAGGCTATGTCTTTGTGTTTACAAAGGTGATGTTGGTGTAGCAGTCCCGACCAATAACTACGTACTTTGGGGGCATGGTCTGTTGTGTAGCTGGGAACGTTTTACATAGACATGGAGTTCACTACTTCTTGCGAGAAGTAGATGAGTATCTTTCTTAAGGGTTGATTCGGTGCTTGAACGATTTGAGCGCTCAAGTCTTTCTATTACGAATAGAAAGATTAAAATTCATAATGGTTATGAATAAATCGTTCATTAGATAATCAATGGTACTTAAGGTAAAAATAATTATAGGGGTATAACAGATATTATGACCCGGCTCTAATTACGAGATACTCGTGAAGGGTTAATCTATATGTAATGACTATATCGATGGACACCGACTTGGTTCGGCTTAATATTTCATCTACGGCAACGAGAGTGCAACTTCGGGTTTTTAGTGGAATAACCCGGAGTTAATAATTCAGAATATTTAATTAAGAGCTTAATTAATATTTCAAGATTATTGGAGCTCGGAACTGTAGGTCAATTTGGTCCCCGTGCTAGCTCAATTTACTATAGCGGATTTAGTATAATTGGATGGTCCAATTACACACTCACACATATATAAATATTATTAATAAGATTAATAATATTAATTATCACACTTGAAACTTTATATTAAAAGTTAATATATAGTTTTATTAAATATATGATATTTAAACACATGTTATTTAATTATATTAGATATAATTAAATGGAAGGTTAAGTAAGTAATTTCCAAATTTCGGGTTTTGGAAACCTTGGTTTTAATTTGAAAGTTACATATGTTTAAATAGTATTTAACCTTTTTATTTTGTAACATATTTTTCATTATGGAAATTAAATATTGATGTTACAAAATTTATTATTATTTTTCTTATGGTTGCCGAATACTTCAATGTAATAAGGGGAAAAGTTTTGATTGTTTTGGAAATTAAATCTCTTACTTGGATGTTGTTAGGGATATGCCCTATACCCAACTTGTGGATGAGCTATATGTATATGTATTTGTAATATTTTCATTAATTAATAAAATGGCAATCTTTATTATAGGTGTCTTATGTAACATATATGAATCATCAAACACTGTAATAAAGCCCTTGGAGTAATAAGATGATGGCTTCCACGCCTTATGAGAATTATTACTCTTAAACGTTCCTAGTCATAGTTTTGTGAATAATATGGGCGTTCACAAAGCGGAGAGACTAGCATGATGATATGATCCGCCCTTAAGTGGGGGTAGTCGATCTCATAGGCTACTAGCGGAGATCCGTCTGCTTGGTGTATCACATGGATGCATGAGTTGCTCGTGTCCATCAAACTGATCGCTGAAAGTTTTCACATGGAGTGTTTATCCCATGTGTTTGTGAGAACTTTCATGTATCGATTGTATGACTAGTCCTTAGACTTGAGGTCTTTACAATCTTATAAGTGGATCAAATAACTTTGACATTCTCCTTCACCGGTTCAAAAGATCCGGTCATAAGGGTATGATTGGGTAATTTATTGAAACACATTAAGTTTGTAAGACACAACAAAGAATCGCCACTCTCTCAGATAATATTTTCTTATAAGAGTAGTATTCCAGTTCGTGGCTTGATATATGTGATCAGTGCTTGAGACTGTGGCCGCAGCGGAAGAATCATGTGAGATTCTTGGGTTAGCACGATTCATGACACTATCAACATCATACCTTTGACTATATTGGTAGACATTTTCCATACCCTAGGTCAAATGGTGGGGATACTGTGAGGTGAGGGACCGTATCATATGTAAATCGCATACAGAATGGGTATATATCATTCCTTCTCATTTGGAGGCCTTGGCATGTTGCTAGATGTCAACCTTGGTAATTGAAATCGAACGACCATCTGATCGGAGGATAATTTATGTTCGATTACATTATCACGATTCATTTCATGTCCAACTTGAGGGGAACCCAAAAGGTCACACACAACAAAGTCGAAATCAATGGTCCAATTATACACTCACACATGTATAAATATTATTAATAAGATTAATAATATTAATTATCACACTTGAAACTTTATATTAAAAGTTAATATATAGTTTTATTAAATATATCATATTTAAACACATGTTATTTAATTATATAGATATAATTAAATGGAAGGTTAAGTAAGTAATTTCCAAATTTCGGGTTTTGGAAACCCTTGATTTTAATTTGGAAGTTACATATGTTTAAATAGTATTTAACCTTTTTATTTTGCAACATATTTTCCATTATGGAAATTAAATATTGATGTTACAAAATTAATTATTTTTTTTATGGTGGCCGAATTCTTCAATGTAATAAGGGGAAAAGTTTTGATTGTTTTGGAAATTAAATCTCTTACTTGGATGTTACATCTTTTGAAAGGTAATGACATATTTAATTTTTGTAACATCATTTTATTATGGTAATTAAATATTAGATGTTACAAAATTAAATCTAAATTATGGCCTTGGCCGATTTTCACTTAATAGGGGAGGGGAATGGTTGTTTTGTTTTGGAAACAATTTAACCTTAGTATAAAAAGAAAATTTGATTTTCTTTTGTATTACTAGCCACCCTAGCCTCCTCCTCCTTCTTCTTCATTCTCTCTCAATTGTTGAGAAAGCAAATACCAAGAACAAGAAGTAAACATAAGAAAAATATTATTGTGTGACAATAATCTCTAAAGAGTTTAGGGATTCATTTAGTGAGTGTAGCCCACACTACTCTCCGTTGGTTGTGAGACATAGCACATAAGATCTTTTGGTGACGAACAAAAATTATTTCCATCTCATTCTTGATACAACAAAGCCACGACAGTGAGCATAATATTACACACTGCCGCAAACAACAAAGGGATTTGGGACTCGGTTTGTTTTTGTATTAATCCGAAATTTTGGGAAACACTTGGGGACATTTTGGGGCTATCTTAGGACTGATTTTGGGGTGAAAAATCAGACCTAAAGTATATTTGCTGGTCACGAAAATCAGGGGCTGATTTTGGTGCAGTTCGGTTGTTTAACGTGTTCAAAACAATCCAATATTTCACTGCTGTTCGGGTATTGTTTCAGGGGCGATCCGGGGCTGAAATCTTGTCCGAAACAGAAGCAAAATTTCAGTATACTTGCTGGTCAGATTCGGCAACTTAAAGGGAAGTGCAGAAAATTTTTTCAAGTCCGATCCGTGAGCCTAAGACTCTTCCGCCGTGCGAGGAAAGCGTTTCCTACAGGCACAACTTGTGGTGGTACTCGTGGAATACTACCTATCTGTATACTATCAACACTCTTTGACAACCTCTCCAAAGAAGTATTCATGTTCTCCATCATATCTGTAAACTTTCTATCTGAAGCCTCAAGCTTCTCATCCACCGTCTAACTAGTACCTGTAGGGGTTTTGGGCATTAGGCGCAGCGGAAGCGCGGGTCCAGGCAAAATCGTATTTTAAAACTTTTTTCAAAATATCGAATAATTATTCAATATCTAATACGAATAATTTATTTATATTTTACCTAAACCTATTTATTCAATATCAGATATTGACATAAACTAGTTGAAAACGCGCGAAACGTTTACGAAAATCGTTTTTCGGTAAAATTGCCTAAAATGCATTTTTGACCAAATCGACCACCCGACACTTATGGAAACTTCCCAGGTCAGATCCAATAGTGTCGGGGCAGTTCATGGGCTGCCCAAACAATGACAGATTCACTGTTTGGACAGCCGTCACCCGGTTGGCTCAAATCCACCCGGTAACGCCGTTTTTTACCATTTTCGCTTATTTCAAGTCGGAAACACTTTTCGGAAATTGTGACAACTCCCAAAAATACATCCATTACATTTGTAAGACATAAAAAATATCCCAGAATTTCCAGTTTAACCAAATCTGACCAGAAAACTAAAAATTCCTAATTTTTCATGCTTTAAACCAATTTTATCAAGATTAATCTAATTAATCAAACACCAATCCAAAGTCACCACAAATGAAGAACTCTAGAACAATTCTAGGCATAATAAGAGTGGCTATCACACTCTAGATTGACAACAAAATTTTCCTACAACAATTGATCAAATTGGACTAAAATTGCACTAATTTTATCCAATCTACACTTCACACATGCATTATCATCCTTCTCCATCAACCACAAACAAAAGCCCTAAATTTTGACAAGTAAATGAACCCTAAAACTTTTCTAACAACTCAAGAAATAATAAACATACTTTCTAGACTTTAGGATGTAGAGATTTACCTTAAATCTCATGAATCCTTAAGCTTTCAGTCAAATGGAAGATGAAGAAGTAGAAGACAAAGAAAACAAATTTTCTCTTTCCTTTGTACAAAAAACGAAATTTGGCTTGGAGGGTATTTTTGTCTTTTTCAATTTTTAATAAAATTAAAAGCATTTACACTTTATATTAGCCAATCAAATTAGGACATAATAAAGTGTAATTAAATCCATGCCATGTGCACCAATAATAACTAGACAAATTCCATTACATTAATGGAAAAAGATTATTAATTAATAATTTAAATATTTAACAATTAAATATCCAAAGAATTAATTAATGTAACTATTATTATATATGTATTTTTATTTACAATAAATAATAAATACATATATTAATGGCATGTGTTAAAATCTCATTTGACGAATAATTAATGTGTATCTAATCGTATTATGTATCAAATACAAATACATAATAATTATTATCGGACAAAATCCAATATTACATGTGTTATCGTTTAACCAATTAAAGGATCCAGATTAACTCATTTAATCTGGTGAAGTATTACGAATAATCAGTATTATTCATATCGAGTTGCCCAAGTGCTCAACGAGTACACTTCATATTGTGGGACTCTCTAAGTTTAGGTCTATCCGTCACGAAATCAATTTTGTGTCCATAATCCACACACTAATGGATTATGACGACCACAGATAATCTCCTTAAACTATACAAGCCGAGGTCATAGCATACGTATAATCAATCTGTCACAAGCTATCCGTATTATACCTGGGATATAGATGAGAACATCAAATCCATTCGGTATAATACAGTCGACTTTCAATTTACGATCTCTAAATAACACTCGGAACTAATTTTCGAAGTTATACCACGGCCATGGATTTACTAGATCGTAAACACGTGCTGGATATGTTGGAGTTTAATCAAGTCCACAAGATCACAAACAATGCATAAAATCAACATATGAACACATCAAAGGAGTAAGGCGGAATTCATACTCACATTGATGGGTTTTGATGAAATGAAGAACACAAGCCTTCAAGTTCTCAAACTCGCGGTAATGGAGCTCCTTGTGCTGCTGGACTGCTCGGTTTTGGGGCTGTCTTCCTCTCCAAGATTCGGCCATGCATGGACTCCATTGAAGCTCCAAGCTTCAAGCTTTCCAAGCTCATGAAGATGCTTCCCTATCACCTATATATTACTCAAGGTGTGCTAGCACTTGTTCATCTTCCATTTTGCTTCTCAAGATTTCGTGAAACCAGAAAAAAAATGAAGAAATCGGCACCATGCCGTGAGAAGAGGAAGAGAAGAAGAAGAGGGAAAAAGAAAACGTTTTGGCTCCAAGCCAAACGTGTACTGTTACCGAAAAGTGAGAGAGAGGGAAAAGCCTTTTGTATATTTCATTTTTTATTTTCCAAGTAAATAAAAAAATATATACTCAACTTAAATTCAAAAGTCAAAAAGGCAAGGAATAAAAAAATGTTATATTCCATCTCAAGCCTTTTAAAAGCTTTCAATCATTTCACTCACTATTCACATCACATGTCTTCACTTTATCAAAGTGACATATTGTCAAGTCATATCACTCAAAGTGACAATTGATTTGACGATTGACGCGACTAGCGATTTGACGCTTGATGTGACTCGCGTGCCGCGCTCGAATTCGAAATGCGAATGCGCTCGCAATCACTCTCGGGCTCGGGTTCGCTAATTCCAAATTAACGAATTTTCCGTCGCGTCGTAATTAAGTGATTACGCCTAGCGAATTCACTATTCACGTCGCTAACGAATTAATTCTAAATTAATTCGTTTGCCCGAATTAAAATCTAATTTTAATTCCGCGTCGAAATCCAATTTCGATTAATATATCGAAATATTAATTTTATCGATTAATTCCAAATTAATCGTTCTCTCTCTTTAACGATATTTTTATCCGAGATAAAATATCTCCGTAATTAATCCCAGATTAATTTTCTCTCTCATCGAATTAATCCCAGATTAATTTTATCTCTCTCTTCCAATTAATCCCAGATTAATCAAAGTGCGAGTAATACGTCATCGGTGAATCTTCAGGAAGCGACCCATGAGATCTCCGGATATGTTGGCAGTAAATACGATCGTCGGACTATCCGAACACGTAAGTACCTCGTACTACGTTTATATCGATTTACAAGACAAGGTTGGCTTCTAGCAAAGCGCCATGCCTACCCAATTCTCCAGAAATATTCTTATAGGAATATATAGATCTGTATCAAGCGTAGTATACCGTAGTATTGTGTATATTGGCCCAGTATCGGATAATCACGTGCTAGGGCTGGGGCTGGATAAGTGTCTGCCCGTCCGAAACACATGTCGGATGTCTGGTAACATAGTCTCTATAATCGGATATATTGACCTGGTCACAATATCCCGATTGGTTGCGCAACACTCAAGAGCACTAGTACCGTATCCTGCGTGACATCATCTCCAAATGACTGAAGTGACACTTCCATCTTGACATCACACCCAATACACTACGACTCTCTGATAAACCCAGAAGTGGTGTACTCAGAAACCGTTTAAAGTCCCCTACCACCAAGACCAAAGTTCTATCGATTATCGTAAGTATTAGCGATGTAAGTCTCAGGTTAAGACTATACACACCTACCTTGATTTCGGCCTCCCATAGACACATAGTCATAATACCAATGGGATTCCGGGGGTCTATCCAGAGCGAATCTGTTTCCCGTACCATCGGTGAAACACGACCTCCTATCGCACTTGCATAAGTATCCAATACTTATATATATGAGAACTATGCCGTTGTGCCCTCACAAACGCGCACAAGTGCAATACTAGCCTATTCCGCATTATCGATGTCCAGTCTCGATAATACTACGGCTAGGGATATTTAATGATTAAACCTTCGGGGACTGATACTGTCTCATATCATTCTCAGTCCAGGTACTAATCATAGGGACCTCTCTTCATTTATATATCTATGGTGATCTAATCACAAATGATGAGAGTGCAATTTCCTTGTCACATAGTTAATTTGCTACAACAACACAATGATCTGTGCAAATAGTGACGCTATGGGTCATTTTGTCCAACAATCTCCCACTTGGCACATAGCCAGTCACTCAAGTGTCCAACACCCGAACTATGTACGGTTCGCTCAAATTGCTGAGGAAAGGTTTTCGTCAGCGGATTTGCTTAATTATCGCCTGACGCGATTTACACGATCATCACATCGCCACGATGTATGATCCGAACGAATCAGATGATATAGAAGTATATATCTGGATCGTCGATGAGACCTTTAATTCTTTAGCCTGTGCTGACGCCTAGCTCAGCTGCTAACAGAACTATATCTAATCTAATTAGATTTATTATCGATCCAAATGACTTCTATTGCTGCCTCAGCTGCAGCAATAATCCGCATTTGTTGTTTATTCGGCAACAGTTATCTTGCTAGGAAGATTTCCAGCTCACTGTCCCTGTTATTCAAACTTTATAGTACCGCAGTATTTTAATTGTTTGGAAACTTGCAGTAGTGATCCCAGTCACTTCAAGTTCTCCATCTCCATAGTTTAAGACAACATCTTTAGTTCTCTCAGATACTAACAGATGTTCTTAATCTTCAATCCAGTGACTATCACTTGGATTGACCCGATTGTGACTCCATATGCTCAAGCGTATGAGACACCAATACAAGTACATTTTAAATGTACAATTTCTCAGAGAGTGTTACCAACTCCAAATCTAGCCCAGTAGATCTTTATTCCTTGAATAAAGGTTGTTACTCCCCAGAATTCTACGGAGAATTTCTTACGAAAGCCAAGCTTTCACCCGATTGTTTTATGGGAATTTCATCGTCAGTGCCCCCTCCCACTAACCTCCTTATATACACAAGAATTACTTCGTTTTGAGTCAAATCATAAACCATTATGATTATATCAAAACGTCAGTTCCAAGAACCTCATGCTTGCTTCAATCCAAACATGGATCGAATAACGGTAAACCTTGTTTGTCGGTTATACAAAATCGTCAGAATGTTATAAACATTCTCCTAAAGGTTTCCTTTTCAGGAAAGCGATTTTGATCTGCAACTGACATATTTCATAAATGAAATATACAGTTATCAACAAAATCTTCAAAATGGATTACCATGGCAACAGGTAAAAGGTTGAACCGTTATTAACACAATGTTGATAACGATACCTTTCCGTCAAAAGCCCGCTTTGTACGTTGGTATGTTGCCTACCATGTATGTCTTCCTTGAAGACGTTTAATGTACCATAGGCACAATGCCTCGTGGTACAACAACTAGTATCCAAAATAGTTGTTAAACATGGAATCCATTTTCGATTCATGGCACTTTGCCATAATAGGGAGTCGATACCTTGTATCACTACCTCATACATAATCAGTTGGTGTACCTTAAAAGATTAAGATCTTTATGAGGTGAGATCAGAAACCCATACCCCAGGTTGTTTTCTGACTCTCTCTGATCTACGCGGTTTCTTGTGTATTTGAAGATTAATGGTATAGATTCATCATTGATGAACTATTTGTGTTCCATTACGGATCTTGTGCCTAGAACAGTATTACTCCGATTTTCATCGAGTATCACTATCCTCCCACTGACCACTGCATATCGGTATTCCTCTCAGGAAAACCGCATGGTGAGCAACAATCACATTATTCTCATGTGAGATTTATAAGTACTATACTTATGGTTTCCCTTAGGATAACCTATATTGGCACTAATCCAATTTGGGTTCTTAGTTTGGTATCATCCAAACTTTATGCCTGGCATACCCAAATTATCAGGAATGAGAAACCTCGTTTCTTTCCTGTTCACATCCTATATGATATCTGTCAAACAGATTTATATGGAACTTATTCTAAATAAGTTTTGCACTGTTAATACATATCCTGTTTGAAGGAAATGATAGCTCAGAGCGACTCGTGATAAACCTTATCATGTCCAACAAAATTCGGTTTTTGTTCGGACACACCGTCTAACTGACATGTCTCGTTTAATTGTGTCCTAGACAACAATACCACGAATAAGTCTCTATTGATCAAATCAATTTAAGCTATTTATTTGTCAATATATGTTTGAGATTTTAATTATATTCAAAATATAAATTCTGTTATTCACATCTAATGTGTTTATCTCAGTATCATCTTTATAAATAAAACACTCAGTGTTCTATAATATAAAGGTTTTATCCGCAACGGATTAAACACTGATAAAGAGATAATGTCTCTAGTCAAACTAGTTACATTATAACAGTTTCTAATTTAAGTATATACCCGAAGGGTAGTTCCTAAATTAGGTATCTACGGTCGAAACAGCGACTTTCGTCCCGTTTCCGATTCGCAGAGGAATCTCAGCTTGAAGTCAGTATCCTGCTCAAAGCAGATTCTGAACATCAATACATATATTTTATGTACCACACTAAGTATTTAAAATCTAATTTCAATACTAGCTGTGAACATAACTAAGACAAACATATTTAAAGTTAGAGCCTCGCCCTTTCTTTAATTCCTTTGTGTCTTCCATATCCAAATGGTAGTCACTTTGGGATATGTCAATTATCCTTTTTAATATTTTAGGAAACTTAGGCCAAGCCTTGGTTTTTAGAATATTGAAAGAATGTGCACCTCGTGCTACATGCCCAATTGCAAACTTTGACTTTACATGAATAGTCAATTAATTCCCCAAGAATTATAAATTGCAATTTTAATACTTCTTAATCCAAAATAGATTTATGACAAGTATATTAAATTAAGCATTAAAGTCATCATAACAAAAAATCTTCCAAAGATTTTATGCTCTACTTATTGCTTAATTTTGGGCTTAAGGTATAATAAGTTATTTTATCAAATAAAGTAACCTATTATTTATTCCCAATATGAAAATTAAATCATTTAAAATATTTTAATCCTAGATTATATTTTAAATATCCAACTTTTCAATTATCTTGATTAATAGTCCAACTATTTAATCAACGATTAGTGGTACTTTATATATTATAATGATTATAATAGTCCAACTATATAATCAAATATAATCCAAATTAATTAACCTCAATTACATTGATTACTATAATCCAATTATAAAATCAACTGTAAACTTAAATTAATTAATTCAAATATATTGATTAATATAATCCAATTATATATAATCAAGTATAATACAGTCCAACTGTTTAATCAAAACAACAATTTAAATATTAGTCTAACTAACATTAATCTAATGACGAAATAAAATAAAATGAGCGTGTTTAGCGAGTATTCGAACGAATGTTGCAAATTCAATACTTGCCTCCCACTATTTTTCGTCGAGCCTCTAACCCTCTGTGGAGTACTCGGGAAACCGTGTTTCCTAGTGGGCTAGGATCCTATTAAATAACACACAACCCTGACTTTGGCCAATAAAAAGCTGTATGCTATTTAACTAGGTAGATCTCACAGATCAATTGGATCTCATCCAATTCCTAGATCCGGTTAGGTGGATATCCAAATCCGAAACATATATCTTATATATGCCAATGTATCCATTACATTTTCCTAACCCTATCCTCTGAATCATCTAGGCCTTGGCTTTGGCCAAAAACAAACCTAATGATTCCAGTTAAGCTGGACCCATTGACGAGGAAAGTTTTGTAATCAATGTCATTGGACAAAAAGTGACCTGACTTTGGCCAATAAAAATCACGATTTGGACAAGACACCGATATGCAACAAAACTCTCATGATTCAAGTACATCCTAGATTGACAAAGGTCTTGACTTTGGTCAATAAAAACCAATGCCAACTTCGGATCTTGAACAAGAATCATTCAATGGAAGGATATTTGCTTAATATAAAACGAGGGTTTTTCGCGTGCAAACTGGCTACCAATTTAATTATCTTTGTTAAGGTCTCATCATCATACACCCTTAAGCATGCATTCTAAACACATAATAAAGCGAGTATGAAATAAAATAATAATGATATGCGGATGGATATTTTACATTGATCCTAGATCAAATCTCTCACTTTCTCTCTCCCGCTAGCACTTGTATTACTTCTACCCGTTACACTACACTTCTAAAGAAACCTCTTTTACATAGAGGGGAATAGGTGAGAAGAGAATACAAAGAAATAGGAGATAAGGCTGGACACGCAGGTCCAATTTAATAAATCAAATTTATTACAATTTCCAAAATCGCCCAATCCCGACTAATATCCATCCGATATACATTATTCAAACATCACAACCATGTATTCATACAAGCATGTTATCAATCAATCAATCAAATTAATTAATCTTGATTATTAGTGATCATCCAATGTTCAAACAAAGATTTGATTTTGTTCGAGTCAAACTCGTATTGCAAACACGTACTCAAAGTACAATTTCTACGAATTAAATTAAATTACATAAAATCCAATTTAATACGTATTTAATTCTAAATCATTATTTAATTCCAAATTAAATATTACACTTTTATTAACGAACCTTTACGACTTAAATTCCAAATTTAATCGCAACGGGTCTCAAAGCCCGATTAACATCTAATGTTTTATTTAATTAAAGTCCAATGGGCTTTTAATTAATTTCTATAGGCGTGGACTTTGGTCAACTCGGGTCAAATCGAACAACCAAAATCCAATCCGGGAGTTACCCCATAAGCCTTTAAATTAATTTTGGCCCATTAGGCCCAATTAAATAATTAAGGTCCATTAAATCATAATTGGACCTTTTGGATTCGGTTTTGGGCCTAATTGGATCCAACCAATTTTGCCTAAACCCAACTTTGTTACAACAAAGCCCAAAGCCCAATTACAACCTAATAAGCCCAATTTCCAAAATCAAGCTCAAATTAATTAACTTATAAAATTCCAAATTTCACAATTAATTAACCTAAGTGTAATACACAATCAATTACCCAATTAACATTTCTAAAATATCAATAGCCTAATTAATCATGCACTTTAACAACCAAATAGTGTCCAACACAATTCAATTAAAATCAAACCCAATTAACATGCTTTCAAGTCTCGGCAATTAGGGGTTTTTCAATTCGATTCGGTTTCAATCCAATTGAGTCCACAATCTTAATTTCCCAAATCAATTCAATTCATCCAATGAATTAAAACAACAAAATCACAATGAATTTCATGTTCTTAAAGATCGGCCAAGCCACTTTAAAAGGGAAAAATGTTCCAAATCAAAATTCAATCCAATTGAACTTCAAAACAACATTAACCAATTGTTTTAAGTCATCCAATGATCAAACAAAACAAAATTACCAAGACATTAGGTTCTTCCAATTTTCGGCCAAGCCTCCAATTTGGGGAAAAATGAATCCAATCCAATTTCATGAAATTGACCACACACAATCTCAATTAAACATGTTCTAAGCATACTTAAACATCCAATGCAATTAAAACATGTAAACACATTTTACCCAATTAAAGTTTCATGTTCAACCTAAGAATTGGGGAAAATTGATCTAATCCAATTTTCTTGAAATTGATCATGCACAACTTCAATTCAACCTCATTCAAGCATAATGCATCAAACAATTCAACCAAATCATGCCTAAATCGAGTTTACCCAAATTAAAGTTTTGACAAAAATTTGCAAATTGGGGAAAATCAATCCAATGATTTTTTTGTCAAATTGATTACATATATCTCAAATTAGATCATATATAAGCATTATTGAACAATCAATTTGTCACAATCAAGCTAAAATCAAAAAGCCCCAAATTACTCAAGAACCCTAATTTCGGTTTTCATGCATCAATGGCTCTGATACCAATGTTGGAGTTTAATCAAGTCCACAAGATCACAAACAATGCATAAAAAACGAGTTGAATACACAAAGGAGTAAGGCGGAATTCATACTCACATTGATGGGTTTTGATGAAATGAAGAACACAAGCCTTCAAGCTTCTCAAACTCGCGGTAATGGAGCTCCTTGTGCTGCTGGACTGCTCGGTTTTGGGGCTGTCTTCCTCTCCAAGATTCGGCCATGCATGGACTCCATTGAAGCTCCAAGCTTCAAGCTTTTCCATGCTCACAAATTCGTTTCCCTATCACCATAATACAACCCATGTGTGTGCTAGCACTACTCTCCTTTATTTGCTTCTCAAATTTCGGTGAAACCAGAAAAATTTAAGAAGAAATCGGCACCATGCCGTGAGAGGAGAAGAGAAGAAGAAGAGGGAAAAAGAGAGGGAGAGAAGAAGTCGTGTACTGTACCGTGAGAGAGAGAAAAAAAAAAGATGTCCAATATATATATTTTATTTCATTTACCAAGTAAAATAAATAAACACATATATATATCTTATCTTTTAATTCTAAAGTAAAAATAAAAAGCAATAATGCTTTCCATCACTTCAACTTTTACTTTAAGTCACATCACATCTATTCACTTTAATAAAGTGACATATTGTCAAGTCATATCACTCAAAGTGACAATTGATTTGACGATTGACGCGACAAACGATTTGACGCTTGTTGTGACTCGCGTGCCGCGCTCGAATTCGAAATGCGAATGCGCTCGCAATCACTCTCGGGCTCGGGTTCGCTAATTCCAAATTAACGAATTTTCCGTCGCGTCGTAATTAAGTGATTACGCCTAGCGAATTCACTATTCACGTCGCTAACGAATTAATTCTAAATTAATTCGTTCGCCCGAATTAAAATCTAATTTTAATTCCGCGTCGAAATCCAATTTTCTATAATATATCGAATATATTATTTTATCGATTAATTCCAAATTAATCGTTCTCTCTCTTTAATTAATATTTTATCCCAGATAAAATATCTCCGCAATTAATCCCAGATTAATTTTCTCTCTCATCGAATTAATCCCAGATTATTCTATCTCTCCCTTCTAATTAATCCCAGATTAATCAAAGTGCGAGTCATACGTCATCGGTGAATCTTCAGGAAGCGACCCATGAGATCTCCGGATATGTTGGCAGTAAATACGATCGTCGGACTATCCAAACACGTAAGTACCTCGTACTACGTTTATATCGATTTACAAGACAAGGTTGGCTTCTAGCAAAGCGCCATGCCTACCCAATTCTCCAGAAATATTCTTATAGGAATATATAGATCTGTATCAAGCGTAGTATACCGTAGTATTGTGTATATTGGCCCAGTATCGGATAATCACGTGCTAGGGCTGGGGCTGGATAAGTGTCTGCCCCGTCCGAAACACATGTCGGATGTCTGGTAACATAGTCTCTATAATCGGATATACATGACCTGGTCACAATATCCCGATTGGTTGCGCAACACTCAAGAGCACTAGTACCGTATCCTGCGTGACATCATCTCCAAATGACTGAAGTGACACTTCCATCTTGACATCACACCCAATACTCTACGACTCTCTGATAAACCCAGAAATGGTGTACACAACCGGTTAAAGTCCCCTACCACCAAGACCAAAGTTTATCGATTATCGTAAGTATTAGCGATGCAAGTCTCAGGTTAAGACTATACACACCTACCTCGATTTCGGCCTCCCATAGACACATAGTCATAATACCAATGGGATTCCGAGGGGTCTATCCAGAGCGAAGCTGTTTCCCGTACCATCGGTGAAACACGACCTCCTATCGCACTTGCATAAGTATCCAATACTTATATATATGAGAACTATGCTGTTATGCCCTCACAACGCGCACAAGTGCAATACTAGCCTATTCCGCATTATCGATGTCCAGTCTCGATAATACTACGGCTAGGGATATTTAATGATTAAACCTTCGGGGACTGATACTGTCTCATATCATTCTCAGTTCAGGTACTAATCATAGGGACCTCTCTTCATTTATATATCTATGGTGATCTAATCACAAATGATGAGAGTGCAATTTCCTTGTCACATAGTTAATTTGCTACAACAACACAATGATCTGTGCAAATAGTGACGCTATGGGTCATTTTGTCCAACAATATTAAAGTGACAACATGATGTGAATATAGAAAGGTGATTGTTGGAAAGTTGATAGGACTTTTGTATAATATTTTATTCACTTACTTGGTAAATGGAATAAAGATATATGTATAAAAAAAATCATTCTCTCTCTCTTGGACCAATTATTGTTCACGGTTTCTTGGCAAATATGTACCATTCACGTGACTTCTTGGCTTTTGGGTTGTTCACGTTTTTGGCCTAATTTTGAGACTAGATTCATGTGACACTCTCTCACTTCTTTTGGTCTTCACGGTTTTAGACAAAATGGAGCCAAAAACCTCAACACTACGCCTGTCAAAGATCTTGTATTCCTTAAAAGAATATTTCTGGAGAATTGGGTGGGTAGGCACAGTGTTTTGCTAGACGCCAACTATGTCTTTTAAATTGGTAGAACGTGGTACCGGGTACGCACGTGTGTTCGGATAGTCTGATGACCGTATTTACTGCCAACATATCCAGGGATCTCTTGGGTCACCTCCCAAAGATTCACCAATGACATTTGACTCAAACATAATTATGGGATTAATTATGAGAGAGAGAAAATTAATCTAGGATTAATTACGGCAAGAATTAATCTGGGATTAATTCGACTAGAAGAGAGAGAACGCGATTAATTGGAATTAATCGGTAAGAATAAATTTAATAGTTAAATTGGATTTTTCTATTTAATTTATTTAATTGTGCTAAAATAATATATTGGATATATTAAATGAAATTAGATTTCAAAGCGGAATTAAAATTCGATTTTTAATTCGGGAGAACAAATTAGTTTAGAATTAATTCGCAAGCGACTTTCATAATAATTTTGCTAGGCATTATTATTTATTTAAATTATATTTAATTATGTCCCAATGGAAATTTCATTTATTCGGAATTAAACGAACCCGGTCCCGAGGGAGTTGCGTGTTGGATTAGCCGACTTAAATTCGAAATTTAAAAGTTGTGGGACCCACTTCACTTACATCACTTGTTTGATATTGATGGAAGTGGTTAGGCTTAAAATCATGGGTTTGATTTGTTGAAAGAAAGCTTGGCTTTACTTATAACACACTCAAACTTATTCCAACACTCAACCTTAATATAAATTAACTTGGTCAACTTTGGAAGTGTGTAAGGTTACTATTCACAACAACCTAAAATCTCTTCTCTTCTCCCTCAAAGCCGAGAGCTTCACTCTCTCCCTCAAAGTATTTTTGCAAAATTTTACAATGCTAGCACATTAAGGAGTCAAATGGAGGTGATAGGGAGACGCACCCGAGTGTTGGAAACACTAAAAGAAGG